>CAEFZY010017129.1:0-59170 GCA_903066815.1 Brachyrhaphis roseni
CTGTTCTCATGGGGAGCTTTGTTCAGTAAAATTTGATTTATACTGTAATAGTTCATGACTTGAAAATTATACTGACCATAATTTGCATTGACCATTTAAGAAAATCTGAGAAAATATCACTTGCATAATAATTTGGAACATGGTGTAAAGATTAGGTTATGTGTCTGTTGGAAAGAACAAAATGTTTGATTCCAACTTCCTCCAGAGTAAGTGGAATATTTGAAGAGATGTGAACACGTTTGGGAATCATGATAATGTTTGTGTCAAACTAACGCAAAAAATAACTCATAATGCTGAAAAATTTGATCCTGGCTGCATTAAAATGTTTTTGTCTTTTATCAATTAATATAAAAGGCAGCAGAGTCATTACTTGAATTACTTTTGTTCTACTGCCACACATCACAGAACACTGTTGCCACCAACATGTGTATTTCCCCTGATTTAATTACTTAGTAGAGGTGTACTAGTGCTTGATGAATATGGGTGAATGATGCACTGTAGAGTTATTATCTTTCAGGATTTAATCATTGCTGAGTGTTCACAGTTGTGCCTAGTTTCTCAATCAGCAGTATCAATATGTCACTGTAGGCTACTTCTTTGCTCTAAAACAGCTAAAAGTGCAAAATAACCTTGCAACTTTGTTCTGCTTACAAAAACATAAATCTTCAGTACTCATTTTTATCAAGGGACATTATGGTTGTGATGTGCTACATATAAAGGTTGAGCTTATATCTTAGCGAGTGTATGCAAGCACCTCAAGAGTCTTGCAATTACTGTGACGTATTTCTAGCACTTGCCATATCAACGCAGCAGCTTGAGCTGTAATTTCAAATCTGTCTTCTGAACTGCAGCAGTGATTGTGTGGGCATGAGCGTATGTAACAGGTTGCTTGTTCGTCAGAGAGCTCTTCTGTGCATCATGGTGCATTTGTAAGTTGAAATCAGAGCTAGAATCATAACACAGAAGTCAAATTACAGTCCCTGCAGGCTGTCGCAAATTACTTCTCTTTACTCTGTCACATTTTTCTGCTTATGATCTGACTTGTATTTAGTTGACATTCCATTCTTTCCCCTTCCCTATTTTTGTAGTAAATGTAGAATGACAACATGTCAGCATTTTCTGTATCACTGCATGGTTCAGGTTATGGACAGACACTCATCAAGAGTGATGGCAAAATTTACAGAGTCATAAACGTAAATGACGTTCAAGTAGTGACGTATTTGTAAAAGTCTATGCTGTGGTTTGACAGCAGACGAGCCATCTGCTGCATGTGATTTTAAAATGTTGCTCAAGCTGACCCAAAATAGCTGCACTTATTGTGGAGCTTTGGCTTGATGGGCTTAGAAGGTTAATGAGAGTGGAAGAGGTAGTGGCTGTCATTCAATCTCTGTAGAGACCTCAGTTTGGGAGGATGTGATCGGACAACCGAGGGATGGATGAGACTAATGGAGTAAAGTGAAGGGAGTTTAATCATTTTGGGAAATGCCTCTGCCTCACACCTTCCTTCCGTCTCATTTATATTCCCGTTGCCTGAGCCTGTGGGGTGATTTCAGTGGAAACTGAATGCAGACAAGGACAGCAGAGGGACATGATGTGGGAACACACTTACCCATAATTCATGTGGTACAGATGTGCAAATGTGTCAATGTTACACACAGATGGAAGGCAGAGTTACGCAGAGCTCCGTTTTGGTCTGAAGCTGTCTTAGATCAATTTCCCAGCTTAGAGAAACACATCGTTTCTGAGAGTGCTAAAAGCCAAACGTCTCATTGGATGCTCATTTATTGTCCAACAGCAGCAATAACAGACAAACTGGATCTACTTCACTAATAAATCATGAGCAGAGATTTAGGGCTTGAGCATAAGTACTTTGCCCTGTTATTCAATCAGAACACACACAAAGCTGGATTTGATAAGAAAGATCAGATACAAGCTTAGTTAGAGCCAGCAGCTTTGTGACATAATGCTTTCTGGTTGTGGAATAAATCAACTCATCTGCCAAGGCATTGACTTGCTAGATACATTGAATTCATCTACTACTAACCCACTTTGGTCTAGGTTAAAATAACTAATTATACTAATAGTATCCAACTATTGGTATTTAATAGATTGAATAGGGAGACTGAACAATTAAAAGGTGGAGTTTTTGATAGACGACTTGCACGAAAACAGGTAAATATATATATTAAAACCAAAAAAATCTCTATAATTAAACTGTTTTACATTTTGACATTGTACAACTACATAGCTTAATGTCTTTTATTGAGATTTTATGTGACAAAAAATAGAATACATATAGTTCTCAAGTATTAATACAAAGAAAGCCGTTCTATGAAGGCCTATGAACTTTTTAGTGAACAAGCAAGATCTAAAAGACCCCAAAACACACCAAATAGGTCAGAGGTCATTTGTGTAAAAGTTAAAGCATTGTTGTATTATATTGAGCAATATCCCAAGCTTAGAAAATACTATGAAGCTCTCTTCTATCAATTAGCTGAAAAGAGAGCGTAACAAACTATAGACCTAAGCTGACAGGCCAGCCTGGGAAAAAAATAAATAAACAAAGAAGAAGACTTGTGATAAAAATGGAGGAGCTGAAGAGATCCACAGAATATGTTGACAGAACAAGTAGTTCCCTCGAAAAATCTGATCTTTTACAGAAGAGCTTTAAAACAAAGTAAAAAATGTTTGCAGTTTGCTACAAGCTGCGTAAGATATACATAAAATGTGTAAAATATTAATCACATGAGACCATAATTGAACCTTTCAGCTAAATGCAAAACACTACGTGGAGTCAAAATGATCACTTCATACCAGCCCAACACACTATCATTAGAGTAAAAAATGATGGATGGATAATGCTGAGGGGATGCTGCTCTTCAGTGGAAACTAGGATGTTGAAGGGAAGATGGATGGAGCTGAAAACAGAACAATCATGGATGGAAACCTGTCAGAGGGAGCAAAAGACCTGAGCTGAGTGGAGAGGTTCACCTTCTGGCAAGACCATAACAAAAAATATGTCTATCTCTAAAAGTAGTTGCTTTAAAGCATATTATTGTCTTACAAATACCGAAATGAACAACTTATCTAAATCAGATTTGCAATATGTTTTTTGTAGTGTGTTATTGATCTAAGCTGACTAGTTTGGAGATATTTTGCAAAAGTAAATAGGCAAAAAAAATAATAATTGTCTTGAAATTCAAAGATGGTGCAGTTGTAATGTCCCTAAAATACTTACAGTCTTTGTTTCAGCATACAGTGGTTGTAAAAAGTACTGAGTGAAGATGACTGAAGATGCATGAATTCATACTTTCCACACTTTTCTTACAGTTAACAGGTATGGACTTGTTAAATGTCTTTTTTTTTTTGCTTGGTCATCTCATTGCATCACAATAATTTATGAAAGTTTGTTGTCCTCGAGTGAAGAAATTTAATGGCAATGATTATTTTTATGCAAGGTACTGTATGAAAGACTAAATGAATAGTAAAACAATCAAGTGAAAAAATATAAGCGCAGAACCTTCTTGTTTACTGTACCACTCTCCTTTCTGCCACTAACTTTGCAACAGCATAATGTGGAAAAACATGACAGTAAATCATGACGAACAGCTGTTTAATTCAAGAAAGCATCCTTTGAAGTTACTATTGAACATGATTCTGCTGTAAGCGTTTGGTCTGCCTAGTCTTATTAACATCATAGCAGGAAATACAGTAAAAAATGTTCTTTAAAGCATCATTGCCAGTTTGTATTAACATCATTGACTTGTTTGCAGTTTTAGGCAGTTCCTTCACAAAACAATATAATGTCCTCGGTTAACATTCTAAGCCATCTTTTTTTTCTTTGACAAATAATGCATGTCAGTGTCAGCAAAGTCTACAAACAGATGAAATGTGTGACTTCAAATGCAAAGCGGCACCTTAAGACGGTGCAAGGGGAAAAGTAAGAAAGGAGGGAGGAATACAAATGAAAAATGGAGGGAGAATGGATGATAGGAAACACCCACAGTGACATGAAAGAGACATTTAGTCATTGCAGAGCGAGACGACATTTGGCATGGTCCCATCCCCCTTTCAACTCAGAAGATTTACTTGTCGTCGTGCCTCTGAACCTCCTCATTATCATCTTTCCTATCACTCTATCTTTCCGACAGCAGAGAGCAACAGCCAAAGGAGGGATGAGACAGGGATGGAGAGACAGAGGAGGGAAAGTCTGATTTACATACCTCTTAGAAACAGAGATTGCATCTCATTATTGCGTGCTATAGATTATTGTGTTTGGCAGCAAAAAGGTGAAAAAAAAATGGAAGCGAGAAGGAATGAGCTGGCTCCTGAGCCATCAAAGCTCCTCTCTGTGTGTGGCGACAAGCCAACACCGGCGACTGTCTGCCATTTCAAACTTGGTAACCCAAACACATAACCACACATTCACACATCAAGAAACACATCCAAGCGCTTACACATCAAATCGCAACAAAGCACCAAATCAGACACAGACAGAATGATTCAGACCGGGCACAATACGCTGGAATTAATAATCACCATCTGGGCCTACGGTTAAAAAAATAGACATTTTGATTTGAATGTAAATGAGTCCACAAGGTTCTGTTGATGTAGGCTTTGTCCTGCATATCCGCACCTGTGTGTATGCCCTTAATTGTGCAGTGATCTGTGCAGATACACACCGGTGTGTTGCCACAAACACACTCATACAATTTATTGAAAGCCAGAAACGAGTAAAATTCATTTCAGAGTTTGAGGCAAGATCCTGATTTCCATTTATCTGTCAGAGCAGGTTGGCCAAGCTTTCTTCCACAGCATGGCTGAATTGATTTATTGCGCTGTTGCACCACAGGCAATGACCTGCAACATGTAAGTAAATCACGCAGGCAAGAGGAACAGAAATGCTGGAATGTTTTAAAGTGCATACATTAGCGAATTAACTAACGTTCACTTCGAATTAACTAATAGAATTAACTAATGTTCACAACGCTTTCTTTAAAAGTTTATAAATATAGACAAATATGTGATAGACTAGCAACCTGTCCAGAATGTATCCCACCTTTTGAGAACCCTTATGAAACCATTCAGGATTTGAACTGGTATAGAAAATAGGTGGATATTAGAATGTGCACCGCTTAACTGGGTTTCAGTGCATTCTATTTGTTAGCACTGTTGCCTTGCAATAAGAAGGTCCAGATGTTTAGATTCGTTCTAAGGTCTTTATTGGTGAAGTTTGGATGTTTCTCCTGTAAATGCATATCTTTTGTGTGGTATTTCAGTCCAAAAACTACAACCCAAAAAACGCACTGTTGGGTTGAACTGACTGCACAAAACAACGCTGTGTTGTGTGTGTGTGTTCATATATTTCATCTTCAGTGTCTGTGTTACACTGTGATGGACTAGCATCCTGTCCAGAGTGAACTCTGAATCTTCATCATTGCCTGCTGCAGATTTGCACTGACTAGCCTGTGACCCTTTAAGATTGAGCAGGAATAGAAAATGGAAGGACTCTTGACTCTCAAATCCTTGCTAATCTAAGGATGTCTGATATAAGTAAACTAAAAGAACATTTATAAATTATTGGTTCTGTAACATTTAGAACTGCAAGCAGTTGAGGACTGTCTGCAGGAAATGTTTTTGATTGTTCAAACAAGCTTACCATAAGTTTTGACTTAGTTTTGGCGATGTGTTATTAACATCGCTTGTTAGATTGCTGAAAAATGCAAGTTCTTGCATTCTATATAGACTCTGTCAAAACATTTTTCTTTGTTGAGCTGATTGTGGACAGAGAAATTACAGTGGTGCATAATGTTTCTACTGCAGGTGAGGGCTGTATGATTGTAAAGCATAATTATTAACCAACATTATGCTAATCAACTTTGAAATCAGTGGTTTATAGAGAAAGTGGGTCACTGCAGTCCTTGAACACTGCTACTACATTTTTGTTGTGCCACATAATTTATTTTTATACCACATTAAGTTGTGTATTAGTCATTTCAGCAGTTGGTCAGCACACAACAAAATAAAGATGACTTTTTCTTGACCAGAGTAAGAGCAAGAAGATCATAAATGCAGGATAATACAATCCAAGCTACCTGTTGAAAGTTTAAAGTGCAATCACTAGTTGCATCTAGTACCCTAGGTTTGTTTTCTATTACCAGAGCACACATTCTTGTTTAATTGTGAGAAGATAAAATTTCAACTAGAGTTGAAATTGAATCGGCTGAACAATCTACCGTTCAAGTTTGCAAAATGAGTTGTTGTAAATAATTTTTCCCAAGTTGAAACGTTGAAGAACAAAATGTATAAATTTAGAGGTCCCGGTTTGCAGCCTTCATACACACACTCTTCTAATCACAACACCCCAAAAGTAACAACTGGGTTTGATTGTTACGTCAGTGTAACTGAAACAGGTGAGGCCAGGTTTACTTTTACTGTGGAACAAAGCGTGCAGGTCCGTAGATTCACAGTCAGAGTCCACTGAAGGCCGATGGATTAATACTTAAGCTCAAAACAACAGTTGCATGAAGCACAACCCACTGTGTTGTATCTGGAAGGGCAAAAGATGAATTTCTGCTGTGATGGATTAACCAGATTTAGCAGGGTTTCTAGGTAAATACTCAGCTGGTAGCATCTAAGGCATTAGCTGCTGTCAACAATTACCCATCCAGGAGAAACACCTTTACATATAGAAATGAGTAATGGTTCAAGTTGTTAATCTTGCTGAAACAGGCACAATATCACAATATTTTTCAAATGTTTTAATTGAATATGGAAATATTAATCTTTTATCTATCTGTCTGTCTGTCTGTCTAATATATGGATTTTATATAAATTTTTTCAGTCTAAATTGAAAAATGTACAGAGTTCGTGGGTAGGGCTCGGAACCCGTTGATAACTGCTTGCAGTTCTAGTGTTCTAGTTATTTAGTTGTGCTTTTATGTTATTTTAAAATGATATATATCAGATTTTTTTCTGTCTCTGATCGACTTATTTAAAAGTATTCCAAATGAGGTCTTGGAGGTCTTCAGTCAGTCATCCATTTTCTGATCCCATAGTGATTCGTTTTTATGACTTTGTGTTTTTGAGATTAGTTTGTGTTGAGGGTCCAGCAGCAGGCATGAAGGCTTGGCTCAGTTAATAAAGGGCCTAATGAGCATGAGCCCAAATGAGCTTTTAATGGTCTCTGTCTACCTAAGGCTGCAGAAAGAGGCATGGAGTGGATGATGTGAAGTAGCAGAAAGATGGAGAAGGAAGACATGCAAGGGAGGGGTCAGGGCTATAAGAAGGATCAGTTATTAATAAACACATTGGGAATATATGTCATTTCTACTTGTAAACAGATAATAAATATTTTCTGCTGACAGATTATGTTCACACTCGCTTGTAATGGGCTTTAGTTCTGCTGACTTCAATAAATATTAAAAGGATAGCCTTGTTAAAGGAGCATTACATTCATTTCTACTGGCAACAAGCTCTGCAGTTCTTGTTTGCTATGAGCAGGTAGTACATGAAGGCAGCTCTTAATGGAAATTGAACAGCTTTTATCAGACCTTTTTGGGAGACTATTAGCTCAAAGTTTTTGCGGTGTGTTTTCAACATAATTCAGACTTTAAACTTGTTAAACATAAGTAACGCCTGAGCTGAAAACACATGCTTTTTTGATGATGATACTTCATTTTTAAGGCTTTAATACTGATAAAGTTACTTTGTGAACTTTTAATCCATCCTTTGATGCATTTGTTCATTCGACTGCAACTCTAATCTGGAAGACAATCATTGCTCTGGTTATTTATTTTTTATTTAAAAAAAAAAGAATCTCTAACAAACAAAGGATAAAAAGATTAAAATCTAAAATCTGTGGCACAGCTGTGGATAAAGGTTGCATGTGTAAATTAAAACAAATCACAGAACAAGTTTCAAAATATATAGAAAAGTAGTTTCTAAGCCCAAAAGGGAAACCTAAATCCAATCCAAAGCTGCATTTAAGCAAAATTACAAGATTGAGACTGAAGTACAAGGAAACCTTAAAGAGGGTCTTGATGCTGAACTTAGGAAACCAGTTTATTCTGGTGCACTGGTGAGCAAGTTGAACACACTGAAATTAAATGCAAAAATAAATCAAGCACCCATGCAGTACCATATAATTCTTGTGGAGGAAATTATGGAAACATTACTGAAAAATAATGTGAATTGTGCCAACACCAATGAACAAGCCAAGGAGAAAATATATGGCTGTCTGGACTAAATATCAATTGTTTTCACACAATTACATGGAAACATATTGTAAAAGTCAAGATGAAGAACCAAAAACTGCCTCACAATTTTTTTTGTGTGTAAAATAAAAAATATACATAAAATATTTTAAAACCCAAATGCCTGTTGTGTTTATATCCCTTTGCAATAAAAAAAGAAACAAATCCAGCACAACTAAGTAAACCTCCTTTGGGAAACATCTTTATTATAGATATGAGCTAGAAGGTATTGCTTCTCTCTTAAACATAAACAGCAAAAACATCCCTGTGTACCAAATTTAATTTGTTAAACAAAAACTGAAGCTTATGTTTTTCCCGTTATTACCATGAAATCTAGACACTTTACCATATGAAAAAAGATATTTAATTATTACTTTATTTCTCTATTATTGAAGTGCATTCTACACTAAATTCACCAGTTTCAGACGGTGTTGTTATATTCTGTCTTTATATTGTTCATTTTTCAATGATGATTGCATGTAGATTAGGTGTTTATAATTTTGTTAATGTGATGTAAATGGCCAATTTCACGTGTTTACAAATTACCTGTTCTATTATTACATCAGCTAAATTGTGAAAAGGTAACAAACCTTTTCACAATTTGACATAGAAAATGGCATAGGAATGTCATTTTCTGTGTTAAAATGTTTAAACTGTATTTTGTTTTCTGAGAAATGTACAGTTTAAAGCAAGTAAAACAAATGGAACAGATGTCTGTCTCAGATTTTTTTTAACAAAAAAATTGACCAAGCAGCCATACATTTTGTTGGCAAGTAGAATTTCAGAAACATGACAGTATGGGATGTAAATTATGTAATTTAATTTATAACACAATAATAATAATAATAATAATAATAATAATAATAATAATAATAATAATAATAATAATAATAATAATAATAATAGCCATATCTTACTCAATTGTTTTATTACGTATTAAATGTGCAGCGACCTGCTGTGGACTCATTTGGGATTTTGCAATATTCTGTTTTTCAAAATATGTCTTTGATATATATGTTCTCTAATGATGGACAATACCTTCTCACACTGAAATTGTAATAAAAAAACAACAGTTCTTCCAATGAAAATTGTTGAATCATTGTTTTACTTGGTCACTTGTTTCTACTTTTCTAAACAGTAAAACCAGTAAAACAGGGAGCACAATAACAAAGTGGTGCCTCTGCTCTGAAGGAGTGAAAACTAATATTAATCCAAAAGACAAAGAAAGAAAACACTGTTAGACAACTGAGATTAATGTGTTGACTTTGGATTTGACAAAGGAGCAATTCATGTCCACTGTGACACAAATTGAACCATTAACACTTTTGATTGATACAGCTCCATTGTGGAGTCTGGAGTTAGATTTGATGTTCCTCTTCAGAGTCCAGTGGTATCATTATTCATGGCAGTGTTGTTTCACCTTTCTCTGCAGGTGCAGCAGCAATGAATGTAAATGATGGCTTTGTGTATTTGAAAAGTTTTCCTGAGAGAAATCAGTTTAGATACAACCTTGTGTTTCTGCCTTTAAATATTCTCCTTTGCTATCTGTCTCCAGTTAGAGAACTTGTGTTGTATAAGTTGTTTGCTTATTGCAAAATCATCGTTGAATATTTGTGCTTGTGTTCTCACAGAATGCCGTGACGTGTTGTTACCCATGATGCTGCGGGAGCTGAGTGGTGCACTGGCCAGCATGGCTGATGGTCCTCATGACGAGAGGAGAAACAGTTTGGAGCTTCTCAACAATATTCTGGAAGTCCTTAGCAGAAAGAATGCCGTAAGTTACACAATGGACAATTTGTTTGTGAAACGGAAATTCATAGCAGACTAGGTAGCTCTGAACATAAAGCTATTTGAAAACATAGTGGAGTAAAGATACAGCTAAACTGTAGAGATAAATTCTCTCAGCCAGGAAGCGTTTGGTCCAGTTGCTTTTACTACGAGTCTCTGGAGAAACCATTTGGATAAAACGAAAGTTTCTCCTGCTTTTTCTTTAGTTGTCAGTGAATACAACATCCTAAATGGTCACTTGAGATGTGCTCAGGTTACACAACATCAACCAGCAATAAAGCCAAAGTGTATGTGGTCCTGACCTAAATTTAATAATAGATGAGAAATAAGATTAAAAAAGTGTGCTGTCAGCCATAGTTATTAAAGCTTTTGTATCTGCTGACAGTAAAGGCAGATCAGCGAACATAGCTGAGGATTAAATTGTGTCTCTGTGTGCCTGATTTAACCTTAATTTCAGATATTAGCAAATGTTATCAGGCATTTGGAAGTTTCTGTGATATTTGTCACATCATCCTTTTTACCTGTGGATCGATTTCACTTTTACATGTAAATTCTCCATGCCAGTTTTGTCGTTTTTTTCTTTTCAACTAGCTGTGCAGGAAGGAGACTGCAGCTGGCCTTTAACCAATTAAATCATTTGGTCTTGCACATGTTTGCATGTGATATTTTCAGACAAATCAAAGTCAGCTCTTGAACTGAACACCTTCAAATAAACATACAGGCAGACTTGCAAAACAAATACATCACCAGCATCTCGATGAGGGCTCTTTAATTGCCTGTGCAAATGGCTGACAGCCTGCCTAGACTTTGAAGTGAGGATATGGTTTTTTTGGCTCTATTTATTCTTATGTGCTAATGAAGCGTGAGTCAAGAAAAGAGACACATTGAGAGAAGTTCCTAATAAATGAACTTGAGTGGAGTTAATTAGATGAGATGCATAAATAAGGGCAGTTAATGATGATATCTTGGATGTGACTATAAAAAGCAAAAATGCAGGAATGTGCAAAAAAGATGTGAAGATGGAAACGGCCCGCTGGTGACAAGTCAGTAAAAATATCTCTGTCCATTTGTCTTGTCTGTCTAAATAGAGGCAACATTTTATTCGATCTATGCACATGCTGTTAGTGAACAGAGTTTGGAATAAAAAACCGTGGGTTGGAAAAAACAGGTAGACATGTGAGAATAAACAAAAGCAGAGAGATTGGCCCTCATTTTCTTTGTTTTTCACTGTTCATTGTTTCTCACTCTGGGTGGTACCTGATTAAATTGTCACACTGCAAATGTCCTCAAACCACATAGATATTCAGAGAGAAAAAAACAAAAACAAGCAAAAAATTATTTGAAAGACAGATGCTTGTGCCTGCTAGTGTTTGCCTCGAATTTTTAAGTGATTTTGTCACTTTTGCTTAGGTACGCTGATTGCTAGCATGTGTGTAGCAAAAAAAAAACAAACAAAGGAAACTGACAGAGAAAAACAAACATGGCATAGCAGAGCTTTCTGTTTTTCTTTTACCACAAACCTAAAAACAATTGTCTTGTTAGAGAATAACTAGTGTTGCTTGAAGAGTGGATAAGAACAGCAGTAGGGTTGAGTTTGAGCAGATTTAACATTATAGTAGCAAGGTGTTTTGTAAAATATATGTTTTGGAGTAGCTTCCTTTTTTGATGTTGTAGAGAGCAACTTGCCACTGGAAATGTCGTAAGATGCCCTTGTGGAGCTCGGGTAACTTTTGTGCTGTTCGTGGCTGTACTCTAATAATCAGACCACCTTTAGTTTGTGGCTGCAGCAAGTGTGTTTTGAACGTGCTCCCAAAACAAAAGCGGTAGTTTTCATTGCCTACCGACAGATAAGCAAGCAAAAATAATTTAGCTAAAAATTCCGAACTTGAAAAGAGAACCCAAAATGCTTTATGTGTGCTCATTTCATTGTGTGGATAAAAAGCCAACGGAGGAAACTCGTATCTGCATCCGAAGCAACCGAGTCAGTGAAGAAGCTACATATGCTAATGCGACTTTAAGAAATGCGGCCATTTCTTCAAGTTGCCATTTCTCCCCGCAATAGCTGTAGGTAGCGGTAAAACAGTAGTCACATTTAAGCTTTGATAGCTGGTGTTCCCACATATTTTATAGCCTAAAAACTCTGACGAAAGCCGGTTAGCGAGTTGCTAACATGTAAACAAATGGCGGTTCCGGTTTGCGGCGGAAGTCACGCCCATAAATCACGCAAAGCCTCATGGGAGTTAGAAATAAGGTAGATAAATCGCAACTTTTTTTTTTTAACCATACGGCTTATAGCCCGGTGCGGCTTTTCTGTGGAGTTTTCTTCAACCACCAGGGGGCTTTTTAGCAGGAAGTGAGTTATTGGAAGTCAAAATTGGAAATCAAAGAAGAAAGTGCTGATTTTCATTTAGAACAAGCACATGCTAGCAGCAGGCACGACGGAGAAATATTTTCAAACTCGTACCCCTTCATCAAGGAAACAACAAGAAGTAGTTTATATGATGCAGCTTTTAAGTTGAAGGCTATCGATCTGGCAGTACAGATCGATAGCCGCTGCACGTAAGCTCGGCGTGAACAAATCCATGATTCGGCGTTGGAGACGCAGGGCTGTGTGCTTAATAGCAAATGTATTCAGATGTATCCTTATGGAAAGCCAAGGGCGGCGGAGACACCAGCGGCCCAGTGCGGCTTATACATGTACGTTTCCAGTTTTTTAAAAAAAAAAAACCGTGGGTGCGGCTTATAGTGAGGCACCCTCTATAGTCCAGAAAATACGGTACACTTAATAGTAAAAGAACCTTTTACACAAATTCTGATGCATTCCTCATTAAATTACCAATATTTATATAAGCGTTGAATGTCCATGCATACTAAGAAAAATAAACAATTTTAGTAAACCAAACACAATACAGAATTATTTTTTATCAATATGAATTATGTTTATAACAAACACATGGCTTATTTTTACCAAAGCACTTTGGGATTTGGCATCTCAGAAACCTTTATCCAAATTGAGTGCATGTGCATTGTTTCATAAATGTGTGTCATTTACTCAACCCAAACATGACTAATTCCAGGATTTAGTGTAATAATTGAATTTTGTTGTTGTTTTCTCTATGTTCCTTGTGGGGCCAACAGATTTAAAAATGATAAGAAGCATTTTATCGCTCAGTGCTCTTCCAGCTCTCTGGCTGATGGTAGAGAAAGTCTTTCCAATAAGCCAGAATACCTACAGTGAGCCAGAAAGATTTACTGATTTATTTAGACATAACAGCTGCTCCTCAGCTCTTCCGAACGTGTGTGCAGGACAACACACACACGTAGTTGTTTATCTTGCCCATGCCCCTGGGCAGTGAGTCAGTGCTTTTAATGTAGTTTAATCATATCTACCTAATTCTCGTCAGGCGCTTCAAATATTCTGCCGGCATTCTGGCACACATGTACAAATATATTACAGAAAAGTAAACAGATGTTTTTTGTCCATGTCTCTTATTTCTGAATCCTCCTTTTTCATGTGTTATTGACCAACATATGCAAGGATTAATGCACCTATAGTGTCAATATAAAAAATATAAAAATATCTAGGTCTTATCTTCAACTAATATAAACTGAAATAGAAAATAAAGGATGCCTGAGGGCAAATTTTGTTTGTAGAGGCTATGAATAATAAACAAGTCTTATGGTCAAGTTATCCTTAAAGGCATTCATAGCTGCACAAATCCCTTCAACAGTGACTGAACTGAGCTATATAGATATAGAAGATACATTTTTGCTTTCACTGATGTGTTTCATTGTCTTAGGATATTACTTCAAGTGCAAAATCTCCTTTAAATATTATTACTCAAGCAGCATATTACTCCATAAATCACAAAAAGAAAACATTTCTAAGGGAAATTAGAATTTTTTTGTTTTATATGCGTGTTTTACAAGATCTGAAATTTCGCTCCACACTTACTTCCACCTTTACTCCAATGTCTATAAATACAATCCAGAGAACCAATATCCCAAAGAAGTAACCTAATTATTAAATGGAGCCCACCTACGTTTAACTGAATCTGGGCACAAATACAGCTGTACAGTGAACATCTCAGAGTTTCTTAAAAAATGTTTGTGAACAAACCACATCATTAAGACTGGGCAACAGACCAGACAAGATGGTGATAAAATTGCAGAGATACTTAAAGCTTAGATTGCAAAACAACATCCCAGGTTTTGGTCGTCTCACAGAGAGACTATTAATCTATCTTTCAAAGGAACTAGTATGACAAAGTGCAAATCTATCAAGACACAGAAACCTGATAGACCAGGCAGAGAGAACAAGAAGACGAAAAGCCCAAAACTACCAAGAAAAGCTGAATATTCCCATAGATCTACAAGTCATGTAACTGAACAGTGGCAATGAAAAAAAAAACTTATGAAAGACCATAAGAAGTCTAGTTCCCACAAGAAAACAAAATCTGCGCAAGACCCCATATTCATCACACATGGCGGCGGCAGCATAATGCAGTGTAATGTTAGTCCTTTAAATAAAGTGTCACAAACAATTTGTCATTTTACAATAATAAAAATAGTTCAGTAGTAGTATTTACTAAAACAAATTTTGAAGGTGTACACTGCATATTTAAGAAATGCACTTAAATAACATTTGATATTTCTAAAGATTATTTTATGTTCATTCCTACTTATATTTTAGCTTGTATTGTATTTACTTAAACCGACAGGCACCCTCTTACCATAAATAAGTTATCTCATCAGAAAGATAGAAATGCATGGCTAAGGTTTCTCATTGAAAATGTTTCCCTCTCTACGTTCTCTATGAGGAAATTAAAGAAGTATAACAGGAAAGTCAGTTCAAAGGGATTAAAAATACAGTGAGAAGGAAACTGACCTATGCAGAAAATCCACATGCATGAAATTCTAAAATCTTTTGCTGTTCCTACCTTCATATTGATGTAAATGTTCTGTTAATTGTTTTATTTGAGATTTGAACAACTACATGAATAAAGCCTGAAAAGTAGCATTAAACCACAGAGTGAAAATGGGAGCATATACCAACCAATTTTAAACTCTGAGTATTAACAAGTATTTTGGCTCCAGCAGTGGAGACAAAATTTAAAGTGAAATTCTGCAAACCCCTCTCAGTACTTCATCTACATATGTTTATTAGGTCTGACAGTTAAATAGTGTCAGCACAAAATGGAGAGAGGTGAAGTTGACCCTCCCAACCTGAGAGGGAGTCTCTTAGGTTTATTGACTATAAGATGAACTGGGAAGATGGGATCATGAATTGAGACTGACATGAAGAGCAAAGAGAGCAGCTGCATCTGCTGCATAAGTCTGGTGGTGCATGACTTGGTGATCTTCATATGTCGCTCTGATCTGACAAATATGCTGAATCTACTGCTGACAACAGGTTGAAGACGGCTCACAACAACACTGCCATACTTGGTATGCAGAATGCATCTATGCAGCTTTCATGAGGAATTTTCATATAGCTCTGAGAGATATTATTGAGATTTTTGGAAAATACCCCCCACACATTTTATGTACCTTGTGATTCTGTGATCCTTGTTGCATTCTCTGGAAACTCACACAGACTTATCATCTTACTGGATAAAGTTCTACAATATGAATGAGAAAGTTATTTATAGAGTCAGTCCACGGTGACTTATTTAACAGGAGCCCTGGTCTGATAGAGTGTTGAATGAAATATAATTTGAAAAGTTGACAAGTTTAATGTCTTTAGAGTTAAAGTCACTCATTGTTTTTTGTGTTTTCTACACGATTCTCTGTGTGTGTTTTATAGTTTTTTTGTTCACTTTGGTTTATTTTCCTCTGTATTTTCCTGGTCTTATTCCCCCCCCCCCCCTTTTTTTGTTTTATTATCTGTTTCCATCAGGGAGAAACATTTAAACATATCCAGGACATAGTGGTGTCTCTGCTGCGGATAATCAACCGAACCGTGATCACGATGGGCCGAGAGCACGCCCTGATCGTAAGTACATACAATCATCCTTTTCTACCGAGATACAAGGTTCCTACACAGTCTGGAAGAAACTGGAAACAGTGGAATTTCAAAAAAGAAAAACAAAGAGTGAAAAAAACGTTATATTTCTCCATATCCATTGTCTAAATATGTCGTCCGTCCGTCTGTTCATCCATCGGTTTTATGTTAAAAGCCTGCACTATCTTTCATGACTTTATTATGAACCTTGTTGTAATAGTTTAACAAATAAAGTCAGAACTCTAGACATTTTAGACTAGAAAAGTATAGAATACTGATGTTAATGGAATGGTGTAGATTGTTAATTATAAATTGGCTCTACATATATTAATGAAGGATGGCTTCTTTTTGTTTTGTGTGAATGTTTACCTGAAAAAAAAACTCCTTTCATCTATTTGAGCTGTAACATTCATTTTTCATTCTGAAACACAAAGCATGGTCACAGCATCTTCTGTTCAAAATACACGTTTTATTGGACATACAAGTGGAAGATCAGAGGAAAGGGCTTTGCTGCAGCTCACGCACTGAAGTTACAGATTATAAAAATGCTATGACAGGGCGTTCTGGATATAGATTGGATAATTAGTACGTGTGCTGTCATCCAGGATTCTAATTGGTGGCAAATCGTCAGCCACAGGATGCTGAAGTTGGCCTTTGTAAGATTAGTGATTATGCCCTCAATGGCTGGGGAGCAAGCATGGTACAAATTATGTGTCTGAGTGTAAGACAAAAAGTAGCCCTGTTTTTACATTCATGACAGAGGATAAAACAACATAGAGCTGTTGAGGATTTTACTACTTTATGTATTTCTTCCTAGGTAGATTGTGATTCTGTTGTCATATTACTAAGTGTGTCTTAAACTCTTAAAAAAAAACCAACAACCTCCAAATTTAACATTGAAAGTTTAACCACCTAATTATTTTTTATAAATTTTGAGAAACATTTCAATGCATAAACAGATAATCCTTTTGTGCAATTCAGGAAAATTCAGATCTCAACATTTAGTTTGACTCTTAATCTTAAATCAATGGCATTAAATTGGCTTCAATTAAATAAGTAATGATACAGTTCTACATTATTAATGCTGGCTAGGTTTTAAAAGCAAAGTGATTGATGGTGTGGATCAGAAGTGGAATAAATATGGACTTTATGCAGGCATATGTGGGGAAGTTATTTCTTGTGATTCAGTTGGTTTATTGGAGTTGTAAGTCAGTGCACATGAACCCGTTTCTGTGCAAGGATTTGTATGCACAGTTTGTGAAACTCCTTGGAAAAGAAATTGAGTTTGAGCAGAACAAATTTCCATTTGGGATGAAAAATAAGAGAGAGAGAATCAATCACTGTCAGCCAGTGTTGACAGATTTTTTTTAATTACCTGACACAGACTTGCCAGTCTTTCAACAACTACCTATCACATTGTCTCTTAATGTATTCTGAGTGCATTTTCCATTATGCTGTCGATCCATTGAGCGAGCGCTCCGTTTCCAGATGGGTCGTCGGCTCGTGTTCGACGACATGCCTCTAGTGATTCAAATGTTTTTACATTCACATTTCAGAACTTCCAAATGAATATTCCAGGCGGTTTAATTCCTAGGATTAACATCAAGTCTTCTGCTTATTGCTGTGACATTGATCTGTCCATCCGTTCAGTCGGCCTTCAAGCCATTTGATATCAGAGGTCCCCAGTCTTTCTTAATTATCCTCTACAGCTTTGGTTTAAAAACAGCATCCTTACTCTAATTTCAAGTTAGTTGAGAAATTATCCCATGAAGTCTTATTATTATTATCCCAAGTGGTCATCCTCTGTGGCTGAGGAAAAATCTCCGTGGCTATTATAATCTATTTTCCTTTCCATCAGTGTTTATGCATCTGCATTGTTACCATTAGATTCTGTCAGGCCTTAGGATGAGCAGCTGTGGAGGGAAAAAAAATCAATTTACATGGAAACTGTTGGAAAGAACATTTCAGTCTGAATCTGATAAAACTCTCAGCACATCCACATGAAAGCGTTGCTTTCCTCTGCAGCAAAATATTTTGGTTCATATATATATATAATCAATTCCCTCATACACCTGCTTCCCAGAAAGGTGTTTGTGATTTCCATGACTCTTAGAGCCACCAGAAACACTTCTTGCGCAGTTTCTTGACACGTGCCTTGGTGCTTGGGCGGCTGGAGGACAATGAAGCTGGCGTGGGCTTGGTCTGAGTTGGGGCAGGCACATCATATTCACCCTCGAGGGCTTCAATCACCCCTTGGAAGCGTCCCTCCTGCTGTCGGAAATCATGCTCCACGCTGGAGGAGGGAGGCAGAGCAAGTGGGAAAGGAAAAAAGAAGGAAAAAAAGGTTACATTTTGAGGATTCAGTATATTCAAGCTGAATTTATTTCTCAGAAAATTATATTGCAGTTAAACTGTGGAAAAATGAAAAATATTAAATGAAAGATATTAAGAGACGCAAAACAGCAAAGTAAGAGAGCCTTTGTGAGTTGAAAATATGGTGGCAAAATGCTGACAGTGCACTAAATAGGGTTGCAAATTGTATTTGAAATCATATGGTGCCTTTAACGTAGGATGTATGCACCTTCTGCACACACCCATGCTTTCAAGCAGGTCTTAACTCAGCACTCATTTCACGTCCAGGGTATTCTTCTGTACTTCATGCACCAGTAGATCACAGACTGGTGAGGTGAGAGTGGGAGGAGAATGAAAACGGGGACTGCAAAAGAGAAGAGGGGGACATTTGCACAATGGAAGAGCTTAAAGAAGCAGTAAGGGAGGAACTTCTTTGCTCTTCAGAAGTGTTCAAAGCAGACCCTCTTGGCCGTCTTTTTCTATGCTCTCATTCCCCCTCCCTTCTCTCGTCTCTCTCTTGCGCTCTCTTTCTCTGATGTGTCCATTGCTGCAGGTCATAATGTAGTAGTCTATGAGCTTCCAGCTTCATTTTGGCGATGGTGTTTGTGTGTGGGCGGCTGTGTGCTGAGCCGGATTAAAGGGGTGGAGCTGAATAGGGCCTGGCATCTGGAGTTAATGAGGCACATGATGAGGCAGAGAGAGCAGATACAATCAACCATCCTTCCCTCCTCCTATATCCAAATGCCACAACACAAATACCCATTGAGAAACACTCAGCATAAAGGCAGAAACGCACTGCTCTGCTGAACAGCATGTTCGGTATACGACCCAGAGCTAAGTAATGAGGAAAAGTGATGCTGTGGGATATTTAACATAGGTAATGTGGAGTAAATAAAATCAAAACCCACCTCAGAATAAGTAACATAAAATAAATTGAGGAGCACAAATGCTAACAGAGATATGGACAAGTAAAAGCTCACCTTAAAGAGAACTTGTTGATCGAGTTAGGAAGGAGGAATAATTTAGTAGAAGTTAAAGCTCTACTGGGCACAGAGGAAGTGAGATGTCTTTATAAAAATGTATATCTACAATATCCAGACTACCAATATACGCGGATACTATTCATGGATGATATACCATACACAATACAAGAAGTGCATCATCAGACCAACATTTAGTTGGCCACACTATTAAACCATAAACCATATATTTTTATGCAGTACAAAGACCTCTACAAACCCACTGTGTTCTAGAAATACTGTACAGAAATAGAAAACTGGATGAAGCAGATCGAGATCATTTAGAGAAGTAAGTGTTACATAGGAGCTGATGTTGTGTGACTTCATAGCGATTTTAACCAAACAGGAATGCAAAGGAGAGAGTTTGAGCTGGACACAACAAAAAATCCTGTCATAATCCATTTTTATCCATCAGTTTTTAAGTACTAATTATGTATTTTATTTTTATTCATCTTAAATAATATCCAACAAGCTGAATGAAGAATCCACATTATTCCATCACACATTAAGGAGATAAATACATGTAGCTTTTTCTCCACTGACTCTAGCCCCAGTAACTACATATAAGCAATGAAATTCATTGATTGCACTTAATTTATGAGCTAATCATCAGGATGAATCTGAGATCTGTGCTACACTGGAACTACAAGCGGCACTTCAGCCAATAGTTCCCCAACTAACGCAATCAAAAGTATGTAAGACTCGCTAAACAAGGATTTTCCTGATCCAGTAAGGAAATCCCAGAAACTGCAGCGATAGTTCACCTGCACCAGATGCAAGTCCAGCTCTGTGATGATCATCAGATGAGTTTTTATTTATGATGTAGTTAGACGGTAGCCTGGCCATTGCCTTAATGTGCAACTCCACTTGAAAAATAAATCTTGCCTACTGCACGTTCTGGACTTTCTCCCCGTGACTCGGACTGTCTTTGGATTTGTGATCAGGCCAGTCAGCAAACAGGAGAGGTTGTGAGACTGCCTCGGGAACTTAGTAGGAATTAATTTGATTTGACCATCCATGCCCACTTTCGGGGTGCCACTCTGCTTAATCCAAACGTAACCTGGGTTGGAGTGCAATAGGGCCTTGTGAGGTGGATTTATTGTTACACATCTAACGTGTCTTCCTTCTTCATAGTTGTACTTATTAAATTAGAATATGCCTTTCATTGAGGCTTGCTTGTCAGTTCTAGAGAACATTTAGGAAAAAAATCCGTAAACAGGTATTAAACATAATTTTCATTAACCTTATATGTATTGACAAGTTTTTTATGGGTCTGATGTAATATTCTAATCTTAAATGTCATGTTGCTTGAGAAATACTGGAAAAATCTTAAATATTTTGCAGTTTGGTTGAAGTAAGGGTTAACAGGTTTATGCTTCGGGTGTATAGATATCATACATAATTTATGTTTCCGCAGTACTTTACTGCTGCTGAAGAAGAAAGTGACAGTAAAACTTTGATTGGTAGGTTTGCAGAAGAGCTTGTATATATTACATGTGTATTTATGTTTCTAAAGCTATGGGTGAGATTGATTGTTTCTAAAAAAAAAAAATGTTCTCACATCATAAATATTCATAAGAACTGACAGCTGTAAATAATCTCCTTTAGTCCATATCAAAACCCTATTTTTGCCCAATGCAAATCATATAGATGGATGTCCCAGAAACAAGTTATTTTCTGCTTGTAGGTGTATTTTGCTATGTACTTTCCTTTTGGCTCTGAATTTCCTAGCTTTAATAAAGCTGCTACTGTCTTCTCAAAGAAATTGCACATTTCACTTTTTTAAAATAAGAAAGCTTGTTTCTTTCTCTGAAACCCTCCCCCCCAAAAAAACATATTAATAATAAATAATGAATACCAAGAAAAAAATAGTCATTGGGCATACGACAGCATTTTTTATATGTTTCTAACTAAAGTGAGTTGTCTCTTTCTTGAATTGGTCAGCGTTTACATACCTTCAATTTGTGTGTCTACAGGCGAAGTGGAACTGAAGAAAAAATTTAACACATTAAAAGATATTTGAAGCTTTGATTTTCAAGAACTCGCCTGCTTAATATTACATATGTTCTATACTTAGTGGACGTTTTGACACAGACCAATCAGCTAAGCAGATATAACAACAACCAAATTTGGTTGTGTTTTTAAGCAGTAATTTCTTATGTCATATTTATTTATTTTTTTCAATGTTCTCTTAAGTGGACTGTGCGCTCAGTGCATTTAGCAGTTTCCTAAGAGCTGTTTTCCCGACCTTTTTATGCGGTTTTATCAAATTTATTACCATTTCACTGTCTGTGAAAATGCCTCTGGAAGTTGTGATTAAATTTGCCTACAAAAGCTTTTTGTGTGTTTTCCATTTAAGTGAAATGTGTCGTTTAAAGTGCAGTCACATCCTAATTTATGTTCAAAAGATGTTGGTTAGTCTTTCTGATACTTAAATGTTCTGCCTTGGCTGAGGAAAGTAAGCCAGCAAAATACACTTTTATGTTTGAGGGAAAAAAAAGAAACCTAAACTGTAGCTGTCTTAGAGAAGTTCATGGTTTCATTTCTATTTAATGCTAATTAAACCATTATCTTATCACCAAGTAATTCATTTACAAATTTTCCAAGATCAAGTATGTTTTACCTAATGTAGCTCGTATTTCTAATTGTAAAATAAGTATGTTTTATCTGATGTAGCTCGGCTTTCTAATTGTATATCCATATCATATAAGCATATTTGTGCTGTAAGTCCTAAAGGGAATCCAGGCCTGCAAGTAAATTATTCTTTTGATTGCAAACTAGGTTCATTTGTCTCAAGCCTGCTGTGATTCTGTAAATATATTGGTGTCAAGAGTGCCCCAAAGATGAACAGTTGGAATAATGTTAATTATAAAAATATGTAAATGAAATGCAAGGTTTGATGGAGGTGAAGGGAGATCAAAACACAGAAGATGTTAATGAGCAGCTTTAAAAAAAATACATAGAACAATTATATTACTTCAGTAGTTGAGTTACATATTTTATGGCTGTAAATGGAAAGATGCATCTTTTATATCCCTTCACGTTTTGCCTTTATCCACAAAACCCGTTTTTCTGGATAAAATATCTCCCTCTAATGCACAGCTTGCATTCATTGAGTAGTACTTTAGTGAAGTCATGACTTTCTTCTTTCTTGTATCTGAAAATTAGAACTTAATTAGTCATATGAATGCAATGAGACACTGGAGAGAGATGAGTAGTGAAGAATTAAAAAGCTAAAATAAAAGCTTTCAGGTAATTTTGAGTTATCTGTCCTTGGGATACGATATACGCTCAGTTCATTGATTTGTATTGGTTACCTGTAAATGATGCAGGCTGTCTTCTGGCAGGTGGGGCAGTTGTTAATGTCTTGGCCAGTTCTGTATGAGCTGCGACTGCAGAAACAACACGTCAACACACATAAACACATGGAAAAAGAACCATGAAGCATGCTGTGTTTGACAATGGTAAAAAAACTGTTTTTCCTGCAGTGTTTTCCTATTTAAGTTTAGACTATAGTGTCTAGTGCCGTTTTCAGTATTTTTGAGTGATGTCACTGCTAAAACGTTTTTTGAATTGGAGAACATAATGGATAAATTAGTATAATGAAAACATGATAAAGCCTTTTGACTATCTTGCTCATATTGATGACACTGACACTTTCACCTACATGAATACCAGTAGGTGCTTTTGATGAATGAATTATCCATTTTGAGAAAGTCACACACTTTTGTAGGTTATAAACTAGGCTTGCAGTTTGTACTATTTTAAGAAATGCAATATCTGTTGTGCAAATTTTAATAGTAACCATTTAGGGCTAAATGTTTAGCACTTAAACTGGCTATGATTGCCTTCGTGTGGCAAAGTAATTATTAGCTGGTCAGTTTAGAATAAAGGGACAGCTGTTTTGCTACTTTAGACACTTCAAGCATGCAGAATGTTGAGGTGAGTAAATTTTCATCGGTGCAGACTGTCACAGTGTTAAAGAAAATAACAATACTACCAGGTCACTGGTAAAACAATTAATTTTGTGCCAGTGGCTCTTTAATGTATTGTTCAGACCATTGTATATTTTGGCATGTACTAAAATATATGTGGCAGTCTATGTTAGCTGTGATTTTGTCACATATACTATAGTATCAGAAAAGTTTGAAAAATTGCAAATGTGCAATCCCTCCCACAGTCCACACTTTTCACCCCCTTGTCATGTTCTGCGACAGATATTTACGGTATGATTCCTTCATGCGTTCACTGCTGCCTTGCTGCAGCAGACCTGAATGGTCTAAGCAATCTCCAACTACATAATGTGACACGCTGCAAAGTTCTACAATGTTTAAAATGGGGGGTAGTTGAGTCATTTGCTCCATTGGTTGGCCATTGGTGCATATAGCGTAGCTTCTAAAAACCTAACGCTGCACTTCTTTATGCTGTCTTTTAATTCAATGCAGATGAACAAAATGGTGATGGTGGAATGAAGTAGGTTATGCTATCATGATCTTGACAAAGATTAACACATTTTTTATTAATTTATCATCACTATTAAGCGTTACATTGTCAAGTCCTAGTTCTTATTACTTCCTATGATAAATATTTAATGCATAGGCATTAACAATATAATTGGAATGATTAAATAACTGAAAACAATGGGATGGTAGGTCTAGGCACTCTAACTATGTTTGGAGAATATTGGTAGATCTTGTCTCAAGAGTAACAAATGCAAATGACACAAGCATAAAATGCAGATCTTAATTTATCTTTGTTTTTAAAGTTGTTAGATCTATCTAAAAATACAAAATCAAAGAATTAAACCTAAAAAAATATTTAAATATCATCACACAAACTCACTGTGTTACCAAGTGTAAACAAGGACACAGAGGCAGAGTGTGAGAATTTGTTAAGCTGATGCTCAACGCCATATAATTAAAAGACTTTGTTTTGCTGAGATGCTTTGGTTGGCCTTTGGTTGAACTGATTAGATGAAAGAGTAGCTGATTTATGTTGATAAAATTGACATTTTAATTACAGTTATGTTGCAAGAAACAGCGTCACTGGCATCAATTTTTTCTCCTAACAACCTTTTATCAAAGACAACTGCACTGAAGTATTTGCTTTAGGAAAGAAAATAGAACATGAAGCAGAACACAGCAGTAACCTTTAAGCTCAAATGACACTTTTATCACAGCAGTCCACTTGCAGTGCTGCCACTGCTGGTGCTGCAACAGATAGACACAGACCCTCCAACATGGTGGTTCTGCTCAGTTGTTCATGTCAATCTGACTCTCAATTCCCTCCCTTTGTGTCCCACTGGCTCCCATCATTCTGTCTCAGTCTGCCTGCTAATCTCAAACTTAACCAAACACACACACACACACGCCGACACACCAAAGTGTACCAATTCATGATATTAGACAGGGCAAGACAGCTTAAACACTAGGTTTAGGAGTCTTATTGTACAGCTTAATCATTAATTGCAGGGTAATCTTATAAGGATTAGTCTTGGGAGTAACCCATCTGTTAAACAGAAGGATGCAATGAAAATGGCCTAAGTACATGTAAAGGTGAAGCTGTATCTATTTCAGCAGTTGCTTATTTGCAAAGAAGATTGGTCAGGACCAAATGTAGATTTATGTTGAGGAGTGATCTGTCAAAATAGAGACTGATTTGACCTTAAATTCCCTCAAGGTAAATTTACCTCTTTTTTAAAACACTGTGCTCAGTGTTTTACACACAGGTGAACAATTCATTGAACACACAATTTGCTCAATGAATGTACATAATTCAGTGTCTAAATTTAATCTTCCAATAGAAGTGATATCCAATAGTAACTCAATAAATTCTCATTCTATCCTATGACAGATGGTAAAGAGGCTAAATTGATTAGAAGTAAAGTTATTCACAGCTTTGAGACGGAGATGTGCTTCATATGTGGAACTGTGAAAATGCAGATGAGGAAAGAACTGACACTAAGAATGAAGTGGAGTACAATGTTGAGGTGGAAGATAAACAAATTGCATGGAGCAATTTGAACAGCAGGGATCAAGAATTTGCAGATAAACAGGAAGGGATTATTGTGCTTTGCTGGAGAATCATTGTTGAGCTGTGGCTGCTGCTCTAAATGGTGAATAAAATGAAAGAACAAGGGAGAAGGATGCTAATATTGACTAAAGGTAAACAAGTAAGTGATTCTGCAAGATTGCTTCAGACATTTAGCTTGTGCATGTGCGTACACATACATACACATATAGACTATTCTTTACAGACCTAAAATGTTAAAAGCTATTACAAAAACTTGAAAGGCTGATGGTATAAATTGCCATAAAAACTCAAATATACTCTCGTCTCAATCTTTTGCTCTCCCTTGACAATATATGTCTCCTATATTTACTCTTTTATCACTCTACCCCACTCCTGCTTGAGCACTCACTCTTGCAGTGAATTCCTTTCATTTTTTCTTTTTCTCTATTATTGACTCCATCTCTTTCTTTTTCCCCTTTCTTTTTTATTGCCCAATCTTTATACATTTTTGTCCTCCATTTCCTTTTGCTCTTCTTTATAACTTTTTATTTTTAATTTCCTTATCTCTCCCTTCTCCTTGCTGTGTATTTTTAAAGCCTCATTGCACTCACCCTTCGCTTAAAGCTTTGCTCTTCTCCAGGTCTTGAATCACATTGAGAAGCACCTTAATCTTCTCCTGATTGGACAGAAGGTTCTCCTCCACATTTTGTAGCTGCCTCTCCAGCCCAGGTGGCACATTCACTGTCTGTCCATCTACAAGTCCTCCTGGTGCCCCATTGCATTGTGCTTTCATATGAGTCTTACAAGGCAGAGTGTTGTCATCAAACGATTTGCTCTTCTGCTTTGTGTCCTTGAATTTCATACGTTCTGTGGATTGCTTGGGTGACTTTGTGGCCTCTTGGTTTTTGGTATGTGCTGCAGGTGTTGTTGGTTTAGAATGGGTCGCTTTAGGAGAGTGTTTTGGTGGGAGTGGTGGGATGCTGCTGGATTTTGAGTCACTGAGAGGGGAAGGCATTTGAGACTTAGAAATTTTGCAGACTGATTCATCAGTTTTCTGGATTTGACCCTGATCATGATTTTGTTTGTCTGTTGGATGGTTTTGGTTCGCCTCTGCATTTTGTGTGAGTGCTGACGTTCTGTCTGTGTTGGAGTGTGTGTGTGTGTCTGATGTTTGTGTGGCTGAGTCCTTATAACAGGTAAAGTCTGCTGAATGTGGCCTTGTCTGCAGCTTTGAGTCTTTTGTTTGGTTATGAGTATGTGCCGTGTGGTTGAACTGTGAACTGTGTGTTTTTGGCATGGTGTGGGACAGCTGGGGTATTTGAGCAGTCTTTGCTGATGTGGGCTGAAGTGGGTTGGCTCTGTCTGTGCTTTTGGAGCAAGACTGAGAACTCAGAGCAGCAGAGGCTTTTCTTGACTGGGTGGGGGCTACAGATGTTTTCCGTGGTGGATTAGGTAAAGTTTGACTTGCTGTTATTTGATTGACTGCTCTCCTGCGACATGCACCTGTGCACTGCGTAATCTGCGACCGTCTCCTCCCACACGTCACACATAGACGTTGTGGCGAGGTTGCCATTGTTCGACATGGCCGAGGTGTGGTGGCGTGTGCAGCTGAACAAACACTTGCTGTCTTTAACACCGAGCGATGGCCTTCCCCTCGCAGAGATTGCACCCTTCTCTTTTCCTGGGCTGGCTCCTTGCTTTCTGTAGATTCACTGCAAACTCCTCCCACCAAATCTGAAGCTACTACACTCCCATTTATATACCGAGTTGTCCTTTTGTCTTTTTTGTCCTTTGGGTTTGTTTGTATAGTCCTGATCTGGCAATAAACTCCACTGCCCGACCCTTGTGACCCCATGTCGTCCTGCGTAAGGCTGTTGATTTCGTTCTGAGACGTCTCTTTGGACACCGGCAGGTTCTTGCTGTCACTTCTGATAGCTCCTCCTGTGTCCGCTGCCAGTGCTTGTTCTGTCGCCATGGTGAGGGACTGATGCGTGGTGGTCTGTTGGCTGCCGTGTCGTTTGATAGAGGGTAGAGTCCGCAGTCTGGGAGATGTCTGCACCCCAATGCTGCAAAGTGGACCCCATCGCCCCCCAGCCAGAGGAACTCCCAGCGCAGGCACCGGATTAGTTGGATCTGCCACTCTCCTGCCCATGCTCCTCTGTGGGTTGGCTCAGCCCCCGGAGGAGCTGAAAGGGATGGAGGCAAGCGACGACATCAGCCAGCCTCTGCAAGGTTATATCCAACAGAAAGGGAAGACGTTCCAGCTTTTGTTTACCAAAATAAATCCGAGTGTTGCAGAGGCAGATGAAAAGAGCTCTGTATAGAAGTTGTTGACAGGAATTCAATATCCAATAAACTCTGGGGATTCTTTCATTATTGATCTCCTTAGAAGTTTAGTCAACTCTGAGTAGACATCTCTGTCAGGTATTTCTCACTTTCTGACCAATGGCCTGCAGGTGATGTCTTCTTTGGGCATTCCTGATTAGTTCTGAGCAGAAAAGAAAGAGAGAGAGAAAGGAAATAAATGAGCAAAATAAAAGAAAGGACAGAGGTAATGAATGGTAAGACTGGCAAGAAGATAAAGACATTAGGCACATTAAGCACCATATAAAAGCTTCAACTACGACTGAATGCTCCCACTGACCAGATCAATAAAAGTCTATCAAGTTCTTATAACCAAGGAGGAGAGTTGCTTTTACAGTTTTAAATTTTTACATTTAATTTGAGAAAAAGTGTAGATTGTCTTGAAAGACTTCAAAAGTCACCATGCATTTCTGGTGGTTACAAACATGCTTGATTCCTTCGTAGATGTTGGTGCAGTATTTATCATGTGGTAAGTTGTGTGCTGCTTGCAATATACGACATCAAATATGGATTAGAAAATAAGAGATTCACAAACATCCCCTGCCTGTGTTCCTCTCTGTAAATTTATTTGTGTGTTTTGGTGTTCATCACTTCATGGGAATAATTGAGTATGTGCATGTTTTTCTTAATCCTAGTTTTTACTCTAACAAAGCAAATTATAAAGTGGAGTCTTTTTATCAATTATTACTTAAATTACAAAGATGAAAATAAATAGAGAATAGAGCTTCAATATTTATTTTTATGGCTTATGTTGTACCTCTAAATATGTATGTGGTGCTTATGGAAACAATCGGTAATCTGAAATAGTCAAGGATAGGGAACTGTCTGTTGGTGATGATCGAGTTGTCTGGGTTTCAGTCTTATGTAGGTTTCCTTTGCTTTTCTGATACGAATAAACCAAAGTATTGAGAGAAAATTAATTTATCTTTAGAGTAGTCAGTACTTATAGCAGCATAACACCCACTAAGGTATAGATTCAGGTCACGATAACCATCAACTGGAGTTCATAAACAGTGGTCAATGTTTCCGGATCCTCTCTTTCACTATAGTTTGGTCAGTTTAAATCTCAAAAGTTTTTACTTTGTTCAGGCCGAAAAAGCGACACAAACACAATGGATGAATCATAATGGATGAATGGACCTTCCATCCATTCATCCATTATCTATATCTGCTTATCCCCTCTGGGTCGTAGGACAGCTGGTGCCTATCCCACAAACAATTGAGAGAACACACATAGGCACCAATAGAACATGCAAACTCCATACAGACAGACCCCAAGCCAGTATTTGAACTCAGGACCTTTTTTGCCGCAGCCAATTGCCCAACTGTGTAGGAACATTGATTATTTAAAAACTGCATTTTGGGAGCTAACAATATGAATTATTGCAGTCTTCAGAAAGGTAACTCAGATTTGTGTGGGGCCACATTGTATAATAGAACTGGAGAAAATATATTGGCTTTCTTACCATAAACTAATTGAGAAAACATATGGAGGTCATTTGACTGTCCATATTGAATCGGTTCTGTATTTAAGAGCATTGGATAGGGATTGAAACCTAATTGTTTCGAGAGCTTTCCTTTGGGTTAATTGAATCATGGTGTTAGACAAATTTAGCTCTTAGTATAATTGGCAATTTAGAACATTAGTTTTCTGACTCTGTGTAAAATAAAATCCTTATTACATTTAAGATGTATTCAAATTTATGATAGAAAACAAATCCCCTTTTTTGTGTGTCTGATCATTGCATATCAAACGTTACCAACAATATAATTTCACTAAAGAATTAAAGAGTACTAAAAAAATTTTCTATCACTATTTACTTAGGATCCTGATTATTTATTTTCTGATAAACAAAATGGCCACATTGACTCATTTTGCTCAGCATTAGGATCACTAGGCCTGAGCATAGAAGTGCTTTTTTAAATGCTCTGAAAGTCTATGATTGCTGAGAAGCTGAGGGCAGGATTCAAGAAGGATCTTTTGCACAGTGCCTTTCACTACGCACACGTTTGTAAAAGACAAGAAAGGAGATCAACCAAGAGAGAGAAAGCACACCAGACAAGTCATTGTTGAGTCACAAGTTTTAAAAGGACTTTCTTAGTTCAGAAAAAATACTCTCTTTTTGAGAAGATTGCTCTTGAAGAGGAGCTACATACAGACCTAAATATTTAGTTTGTAACTATTTAACTTGCTAAATAAATATTAAGTTTGGAATTGTTACATTTATAAATGTATGGTTGATAGGGTAAAGATGTCACTTTGGAAAGTGAACTCGCATTTTTTTTTTCCTCTTGTGACAGACTAAATTACCCACATTACTTGCTAAATAACCCAAATTATTCCAGTTAATTTTTGACTGTAGCTTTACAACAGCAAACCATAGCTATCTAAATTGTCTGGCTTTTGGTACTTTTGAGATGTTTTTTCCACCAACGCTAATCTTTTCATGAAGACAAGAGTTGCTTTGGCACAACATTGTGATTTAATAATGATATGCAGAAGAGATTTGTTGATTCCTCCTTAAACTGGGGAGCTGTACTGTTAGAGGAAATGGAACATTAATAGCTGGTATATTATTACTTTAATCAAAGTGCTGGAAGATAAAGTAATAAAAACGCATCAATAGCATTTTCCGAAATTATGAGCACAATTTTAAGAGATTGAGAAGAACAGAAGGATCAGATGACATGAAGAGTGGTGGGAACAGACAGATGGAAACATATGATGTGATCTAAAGAAGAGAAGGGACTCAGATTTATTACATTTTGTCCAACTTCAAAAGCAACGCTCACAGAAGCAGAAACTTAGAGGCATTGTTTGGTTATTTATATATTAACCTCCCTCCGACATTATTATAAAGTTGAAGGAGAGCTCAAACTATTTATTTGTTTGAAGTTATTTGAAATTCAGCCTTGCAAATCAGTGGTGTGGAGTCTTAGTCTTACTGCAGATAACTTGAAAATGATACAATATTTGTATGAATGTTTATGGATTTCTGGGTTCGACCATCGGTGTTTCAGTATCCTAACAATGTCTCAAACAGACAATGTTTGATGTTAAATTTGCAGGCGCATCCTGTGAAATAAGAAAATAGCTCGTTTTATGCAATATTGTGAAACATTCAGCAGAGATGCTCAGGTTATAGAGCTAATAAAGAAGCAGTATCACATTTTTAAAATAAAGACAAAAATTTATGCTTTGACAGAGACATTATATAATCATACATATAATACATAACAGATGTAAATCTGTTTAGGTTTTGCAATAAGGCTGAGAAATCTCTGGCAAAATGTTTTTTACATACCATAGCGGGATTTTTTTACATTCTGTTCAATTAAAGTCAAAAGTATAAAAAGAGATTTAGGATTTCAATTATTAAAAAGTTAGTAAAATAATAAAACCTCATACAAAAAGCAAAAAACAAAACAAAACATGGAAACCAGGTCATTCATTTTAAACATCTAAAATTTAAATTCAATGTACACTGCTTAATTTATTTTGTAAATAAGACAAAGCAATTTTTTATTCATTGCATTTCAGTTACTGCATTACCTTAAAGTTAAATATTTTCTCTGACATTATTGAGAAAAGTAAGCAAACATTGTCGTAAGGGGAGCACAAATAACCTCAAGAAGTTTTCGAGGTCTTACAGTCAACAGTAATTACAAATATTTTTTGATTAATTGACATCACCTAACTGTCTCTGACTGCAATGAGATACTCTAATTGTTCTTATGTATTCAGAATCAGAGCCATGCATGCATCCTTCCATACCAAAGCCTCGTCATGATTTCTAGAGACTCATTTGAAAGCCTGATGTGTCCACGCTGTTGAACAGAACGACAATAGGCACTTTATTTTCCTTTTTTTTTGGCTGCAAGTGAAACAAATGTTGTCAGATTCTTTAGGCTTTCAGTTTTCATTCAAGAGTGCAGTATTAAATATTAAAACTGATTTAATACACTTCATTGTGAATGCTTACATAGCCCAGGGGGCAGCACCACAAAACAGGGTGCTGTTTTGTGGTGCACCACAAAGTTTAGATTGTGCTCAGTCTGCATTACTCTGCATCCTGTACCTGCAGATTTTCAAGAGTTGGACTAGTTGCATGTTACACTGTGGTTATTGATTCACCATATCTTCCATAAAACTGCCTGAAAGTAGTGCTTCAAGATTCTCTATAGCTGATTAAAGCAAATCAAGGTGATCCCTCTGTAACAATAGACTGCAGAGGCCTTTAGCCAGAATACATCACTGTAGAGTCACAGTGGATCTTAAAAGGGTGCACAAGCCAGGTTTTTGTGATTTACAAAAAAACCATTGCTAATCATAAGAAATTGGCCTCCCTGACCAATTTCTGTTTATTGTCATAAATCTTAGAGAAACCTCCAGTTTTTATTACATTTTCCGACATTTAAAAAAAAAATGTTTTTAAGAGTTCTATGGAATATATTTCTAATACTAATTTGTTTTCACTGATAACTTTGCACAATCAAAGTACAAAGTTACATTTCTTGTAACCTCACTACAAATGATGACTTAAGCTAAAGAGTTATTACAGATTATTCAAATTCACCATAACTGATATTATATGTGTATGTTTTGGTTGAATCTAATTCAACCAAAAGTATTTGTTTCATCGCTATGTGTCCAGAATTATTATTATTTTTTGCCCTGTTTCAGTTTTGTTTTTTTTTTTTACAATTTCCCCAGAATAGATTTGTGTAAGTTATGGTTTGATTGTACAGGGTCACAATAAAGGTGAGAACCTTTAAAACAATCACATCACTTTTGAGATCTACTGTAGAAAGATTTGTTTTCTTATTTGTTTACTAAGCAATCCAAAACTACTGGGTGGATGAGATAAGGACTGAGATGTGATGCTTGCCACTAACAATTTGCAGATGATATTTATCCAGCGGGAAAAAGATGATGATTGCTAACAGAAGAAGGCTTTGTTTGCGTACTTGAAAGAAAAAGGACAGGTGTGTTAAAATATAGCTACAAGATTGTGTCTCATCTTGCTTATATGAATGGGTAACAGTTTTGTAAGACTTAGCTTAACTCAGTCGAATGTAATTTCTTTACTGCTTGTTTCGTTGCTTCAGCAGTTTCACAGGAGAGCGGAGCCCTTTCTTCCGCAAAGTTTCACCTCCCTTTTCTCTTTCTGTGTTTTCAGTCAGACTGTGTGTGTGCCCATTTGTTTATGTGTGTCTGTCTCAAGTCTCACTCTTCACCTTCGACCTGAGGGCTGTCAGGCAGAAAGAGACACCATGTCCTCAGAAATCAGTGTTCATTCCTCTGTCATTCTCCATCTTTCTACCTGTGACTCCTTTAAGTCCCATTAGATAACCCCCGATCCTCCTGTCACTCTTTCATCATTTCCTGTGTTTGTTGTCACACTTTTCCACACAACAGCCACCTTTTCCATTTCTGTCATGCTGTCTGTAATACGCTGTTTTTCTCTATCGCCTCCCTCCGTCTCTATATTTAATCTTAGTCTCTCGCCCACACTGCACCTCGTGCTGTGCTAAATGAACAGGGAGGAGAAGGGGAGGAAACACTGTAGCTGTAGGATGAAGGTGGGCTACAGGGAGGTGAACGAGGGGAGTGAAAGAAGCTGAAAGGTGGTGGAAGGATTACAGATGAAGCGCAGTCACAAACTAAGTAAACTGAATGTGTCATCCTGCATTTATCTTTGTCAAACAAAGACATGGATCGGCCTGTCTTATTAGTATGTTGTAATCCATGAGACTTGGTTAGCATTAAATAATACAGAGAAATTACCAGATAATAGAGATGCACAAAGGGGAAAATAATAAAAGAGGGGGAAGAAAATCCAAGATGTGCTAGGCAGAAATCACCACAAATATGTTTGAGCATCTGTTTCCTTCCATGCAAAATCACTCAGCCTTTAAACGCCGCAGGGAGCCTCTTGACAGTGCGCTGCTTTTTATGACATCGCTTTGCAAACACAATGAGTTTAATTTACCAGTTGGTGGCTTTGCATTTTTAAAGAACTATCTACAAAACGGTCTGTGTAAGCGAGGCCCTGTGGTCTTCAAGCGTCTGTGAGCGCGCACCTACATCTTTGCAGTGGCAACAGAGCAGTGAATGCTCCAGCGAGTCAAGTCCCCTGTCATTTCAAGGTGAACCTCATTTTTCAACAGCCGATTGACAGGCTTCCTGCGTGTGCGTTTGTGTGTTACGGTAACTGAGATTTTGCTTTACTGCTCTGTAATCACACCGCTTCTCCCAGTAACTATCTCTCACCCACTTGCTGCCAGAACAGAACAAACACAGCAAGATATTGGCCCTTTGAGACACAGTGCATGCTGCAGTTTGGGTTGTGCAGTCAATTTTTCCCTTTATCTGTGTCGCAATTGAAAGCAACAGGGGAACGTTGTCATTTTTGCCATGCAACAGACATGGACAAATTTGATAAACATCTGTTGAATGGCAAAGAATTACATTTTATTGCAGCAGAACCTTGTACTGAATTATCCAGAGAAATTCAACATTTAATTTGGGTCAGTGTGTTTATTCAGTGTGGAGGGAAAAATAAATGTTTTTAGCAACGCTTCCAATGCCAAACATATTGTTGTCCCTGCTGTTAATACATTATGTTACTGTGGTTGGTAGTAGATTGGGATTTATTATTCTCCTTTAGCAGCTCATGCAGTTGGACTATACAGACAAACAGATCTGTGTCTATTTTTCTTTATGCCATCATAGTCGATTGTGTAGAATCCTGGATTTGGATCTGGTTTTCTGTTCTCCTTTCAACTCCCCCTACTGGGGTTTTTATAGGATTTAGATCTGGGGATTAAAATGGCCATTTGAGAAGTTTGGTTTTGTGTCTGCTGACCCATATATGTATTAATTAGGCCATATCTTGTTTTATTCAAAGACACCAATATTTTTGCTGAAGCATACCTTACTGGAGAGAAGGCTCTGATCAACTCTCAAACCTTCCCTAGGTATCCCTATGTAATTGGAAAGTAAACTTAATTTTGTCTAATTGTCCAGGAAATTGCAAGACAGTTTGACTTTTTAAAATATATTTTCAGAGAAGCTTGGCATAAAGAGTTGTTCCACAGTAATTATAAATTTGAAACTGGTAAGAAGGTAAACAGCAATACAAACATGCCTCAACGATATGAATACAAGTCCAGTCACTTTTTGGAATTACAACATGCCTTTAAAACATGTCCAACTATCTTGGGAGGATGTTGCAAGCTCCCTGGGATGTCGCAACACTTCTTCAGACTGTCTTAATGTAATCTCTCACTGAGTCAATGATGTTGAGATCAGAGCCCAGTGGGAGGTTCATCACTTCTAGCAGGACTTCAGGTTCAATTCTTGACTTCAGGGTGTTGTGAGAAAACTTTGTTACAGCAAGTGATGATAGAGCCATTTTTCAACAAGCTAAACATGTCTTCATCTTGTTCTAACAAGCATGAAGAACAAACTACAGTACTGAGAAAAATATATCAGATTTCTTTGGTATATTTTTTTATGATCGCACTAATTGTGGGATAAAATGACAAAAATGTTGACGGGCAAAGTCACTGTTACTGAATCACATTAAGAGTTATTTTCTGTATATTAACACAGTGACACAGTGATATGGTAGCAAACCTTTCCAGGAATGGTTGGCCAATAAGAATTACTCTGAGCATACTATATAAATCACTCATTAAGGAGGTAACAGAAGAACTGGTACAAAATCTAAAGCTCTATTGGCCTTGTTGCTTTAAATAAGTCTCTGTGTAAAAATATATGGATAGATTAAAAACAAAAAATGTCTTTGTTGTTGATATTTGTTTAGTATTTTATTAGCAAAATTGGTGTTTTAATTGAAAATGTTGTTTATTTTGTCAATTTACAGACCCTGTGATTAACTCAACTGACAATTTTAATCAAGTCCCAACAGAAAAACTAAATATATATGGAAAAGATAAGGGTGCATGACAAAAAAAAAAAAGCAAAAATCTTATTCAGCAAAAATAACGTATCCAGGATTTTAGAAAAAGAGTATTATCCCAACAGTCAAACATGGTAGCGGTAGTGGGATGTTCTGGGACTGTTTTGCTGCTTATGGGTTGGATAATTAGCCATAGCTGATTGAGTCATGAATTTTATTGTCATGAATTTTATTGTCTATCAGAAAAACACAAAGCAAAATATACAGCCATTTGTCAAGGTCCCTGAGCTAAACTGTGTTGTGCAGGATGATGCCAATCAAAAGCACACCAGTAAGTCCCACACTAAATCTTTAAAAAACAGAAAGAAATGAATGACTTGATCAATGTCCGGACTTGTATCCAATTGAGATTCTGAGTAATGACCTTAAACTTGCCTTCCATGCTTGAAAACCCTGCAGTGGGGCATAAGAAGCAGAAATGCTATTGGAAAATGGTGCCAAAGTTCCCTATCAGTGTGTAAATGACTCATTGCCGGATATTGCAAATAGTTCATGGCAGGTTTAGCTGCCAGTGGTGACACAAGTAGGTTCTCGATTTGGTGGGAATTACTTCTTCACACAGAGCCAGGTTGTTTTGAGCGTTTCCCCCTGAATAAATGAAAACATGATTTAAAATTTGATGTTTTGTATTTACTCTGGTTCTTATGCTGTCCGCTCGTGTCTTAGTGTTCAAAAGTAATGAACCCCGGCTCAACCACAGGTTTGTGTGCAACATTGCAGAGGTAAAACATGTACGCTCTTGATCCTGGATTGCTGCTTGCTTTTCTTGCTGTAATCGGCTGCTGATCTTGTCTGTTTTTAAGTGTTACGCTGTGGCATTTTGTTTTGCCTCACAGAAGCACAAATCTAGTAAAGGTCTTTGAAATGAAATAGGAAACTCGCTCAGCCGTTTCTGAAGCTGGTTTCTTATGCATTTTAATTGCGTCCAGCTGCATTGTGTAGTGACAGTGCACTTTAATCAGCATTTTAAGTGAAGAGCCAGATGCCATAAAAGGTTAATGTTCATATCACAAGAGCCGGCTGTCTCTGTGAAGCACAGATAGTAAAATATGCAAGCGTCTCTCTCTAAGATTCTTATAATCCAACATGCAACATAAGAAGTTAATGAGTGTTCGGAGACTCAGGTCCTCTAATCCTATTTGTCTAACAAATAAGTGAATGAGTGTACGTACTATTGCCCCCCTTATGTCTGTATGGTAATTTTAACAGTAAAATTATAAACTTCTGTGTGCATGGGGTTTGACATGATTTTTTTATTTTTATTGTTGTTTGTTCTACTGGTATGCATAAAAGCTTACCATTTTAATTGGCTAAAATTGCAGCCAATTAAAAAGTAAAATGTAAAATTTTCTTTGAGAAATCCTCTGACTAAAACAAACAGTCCAGCTGGGCGTCCTTCTAAAGATCTTGTGTATGCATTTAGATTTACCAGCATCCATAAAAAAACAACAACAAAAAAACCGGAAAGACATATTGAGAGGGATTGCTTTTTGTTTTCCATGTTTGCATTTGCTCAGAAATTATATAGGGGTGAGAAATTACTGGAAAAAAATAATTTCCAATATGTTGCATATCAGACATGATAAATAACTCGTCTGTAGTCACTGAGTCCAATGTTCCACCACAGGTCAAAGGTTAATGCTGCAATATGCTAATTCTATAATGATACACAAACACACTCATTATCATCAGTTTTATAACAGATTCAGAGCCTTGTTTAGCCGCCTTTTATGAGATGGAATTACGAATAGAATCGCTTGAAGAGCAATGCGCTATTTCAATTGAAAAACCTTCAGAGACTCCCGACAACAAACAAAAAAGCATTTAGAAAAAGAGACCAATATTGGCAAATCCATCTAGTGATCTGATTCATTTGTTTTGTTGCTGGCTGGAGGAATTTATGTGTTGTGTTGGTTGAGCAACAGAGCAGAGAAACAAACAAAAACCTGAATATTTATGAGCTATTTCCAACCAAACATCCAATAATGAGATAAGTTTGATATAGTGAAGAAACCATTCCACTGAGGTAATGCGGGAAAACAAAATGTCCGACTGCAGGTGCACAACCAAATCGATAGATAAAACTTAGATAGATAGATAAAACTTTATTGTCATTGTCACAAGAACAACGAAATTTAAGAAATGCCATCAGTCGGTGCAAAAAAAAAAAAAAATCACTCCCTTACCAGTGGTTAGTCAGATATGGTGAGTTTTTTTTAAACCATACTTTTATTATTTCATCTGTTTAATCTCAACTCTCAACATTTCCACCTGCTATTCTCCTGTTTTGTTCTCGAAGTACTTTTTATTCTTCTCATTTTTGTGATTTTGTAGCTTTGACAACTCTTGAAAATAAAACTTATCTTGAACATTTTATCAGAATTCTGTACCAGAGAAAAAGCTGCACAGAAACAGATTATCAGCAAAATTCTGGATTTTTTTCCCCTGCAGTCTAGAAAATGACCAAAACCAGTAACACTTGATTTATTACTTTCTCTTATGCATCTTTGGTGATCACACCAGCATCTCTCCCTCATTCTTATCTTCCTGACCTTCTGACTTCCCAGCCCTTCTCTCTTTTTCCCTGCATCTCATCTGTGTCTCGTCACTTTATCACAGTCTTTCTGGCTAACAGACCAGTTAAGGTTCTCGCAACACACACAAACACACCCCCGCACACATACTCACAATGGCACAGTTTTTTTTATTCATCCACCTTGTCTCCCTGTCAGTCCTCTTTTAACCTCCATTTGCTCTTTCTTTCCATCATCCGTCACTCTGGAGAGACGCAACGGACTGAAAGCAAATTCAGGCTTACTGTCGTCACCTACTGATGAGGTTTGTCAGGTGTGATTTGCATTAAACTCTATTCAGATTTAAATTTTCCATTCAATCTGTTCTCTGTTATGTTTGACAGTGTTTTATTAATAGACAGGTAGTTAACCTCTCATTTATAATTAGAAAATATATCACTTAAGTTCAGTGACATCAGAGTTTAATAATATTAAATACTATTGACGTAAAAGAAGTAAAAAATGAAACAAACTTTTTATATATAAAAGTTTTAACTATCCTTTTATCACTTATTTATTTTCCTTTCTGATCTTGATCATTTTAAGAAGTGTCATTATTGGAATATCCCCAATAGAGCAGAATTATCTTTTTTTTAATTTCATTTGAACTCCTCTAATCAATAATCAGCAGCTCTAGTCTATAAAAAACTTCTCTCTCTTTTTTTGGTTATCATTTTGTTAATTACATCTCATCTCAACCTCAAACCTTTTTTTTCCTGGTCTTTGAACTTATCAAACAACAATTCACTTTTTTAAATTCAACAAAAACGCAGTTGAGGATATTTTTTTTTATCTTTTAATTAATTATTTTTTAATTTAAAAAAAAAATTATTACTACTATTAATTAGTTTTATTCCTTCACATGTTGCAGCCCTTTGTGTCGAAAATCAATATCGGTCAAATTCAGAATCAGCAAGTTGCACCTAAAAAAACAGATTTTGGCCTAAAAAGATCAGAATGGGCTTTAGAACATGTTTGGTGCAACTGCACATTTTAAGAGAGACTCTGTCAGAAAATAGGAAAATTTCAGCAACTGTCAGTATCAACAGTCTCATTAGAAATTAAATGGACAAAGTCAAGGAAATGTTCAGATAAAAATGTGTGTCCTCTGGGCAACACTGTAAGCAGTGCCCACATTGACAGCAGAAGAGCTTGTAATTTTCTCTACTGGTGTTGGTGTACTGCAGCACCATTAAACTGTGCTGGAGCAATGAACAAACAGCAGATGTTTGTACTTCGAAGAGTGAAACTCGCCTCAATAAAGAGTCCAACATCGGTTTTGCTAAAAAAAAAAATTCTGAGGGAGTGTTCATGTCAAATTCATGAAAGTGAATTTGGAACTGAGCGTTTTGCATCAATCAACAAATAACTGTGGAGTAAAAAAAAAGAAAAGCAACTTTGACAGCTCTCGAGTATTAGGGAAAATACTTCTCTTAGGGGTTTTTCAGAAGCGTGTGTCAGAGGAAACGCTGTGCAGATAAACAGATTATCAGCAAATTCTGGATTTGCACATCATGCAGTTAGTCAGGAAATGTAGAACAATCGAAAGAAAGCGAAGGAATCTGTCACTTTTCAGTTTCACATGGTGTTGGAACAAGTCTAGAAAATCTTGTACTGTAAGGCTTTAGCTCATACTATATCTGAAGCTGTTTAAAATACTTCTCCTAACTGAGAATGTTACAGACATTTTAGGGTCACAGGTCGTATGTCCAGACTGCCTCTGCAGTACATTCACGTTATCTCGTCATCGTGCTGTTTAAATCATTTGAGTGTGCATTTACCTTGGGTTGTCCTAACATCAGCAGTAGCTGCTAAGTTATCCAACCATAACTTGAACATTAGGATTCACTTACTTACATTAGTAGGACATAAGAAAGGAAGACACATTGCTGTGACGGGGCCACATTAACCGGATTTATGTCTCCAAAGTCAAAGGCTTACCTAGACTGCACACATCGCAGACACATTAGAGTCCACGAGTGATTTTAAAGCTACACCTGCTGCCCTGACGACCAGTTCAGTGGCTTTCAATAACAATTAGGAAACACACGCACGCACACACCCTTCCACACATAAAGGTTTAGAATCCTCAATAAAAGCTAAAGTAAACATCATTAATATTGTAGAATAGAACATGCAAAATAAGCACCCACTGAGCACAGCAACACACACACTGTACGCAAACGGAAACCGATGCATTCATATGCATCAAATCTTGCTGTTTCAGATGGATGGGATTTCATTCCTACATACTTACAGTGAAGCTCAGTGTTGATGTGATCACATAACCTTCTTAATAAAAACACACTAATGCACATTTTGAACTCAACATACAGGTTTTGTAAGTACAAGCAGACCAATTCATAAACGACTAACTATAAAAACTAAACAGACACAAGCCAGACATTGTTTTCCGCTATTTAGTTGTACAGTGCAGATTTTTTCCCCCTACTGTTAGAGCTGCTTCCAAACAGTCCCAGTTCCCTCCATTCAAATATCCAACCAGCGTCTTTAATCTTAACTGAAGTGCTCTGAAACGGGGAATATTCCTGAGAGGGTCAATACAGTCCTGGATATAAAAGTACCTTGTAAGCTTTTATGCCGTCTCTCCTCTATACACACTCCACTCCACACTTAGTAATATTCTCTAACAGCTTTCTTTGCTCTTGTTTCAGATTCACTTACTGTTTCTTATGCTCCTCTTTGGTCAGCATGCTTTTCCTCCCTCCTTCTTGGTGTGTCTCTTTTGTAGCTGGTAGTCCTTTAGTCCTCGCCAGCGCTCTCTCCTCTCCTCTCCTGACTCTTTACCGCTCTCTATCTCTCCCCGTCTCATTCTGACGCTGCTGATCCTCGTGGAGCCCAGTGATTCTCTCCCTCCCTCCCTCTCTCTCTTCATCTCTACCTCTCTCTCATTCTTCCTCTCCTTAATCGATTTCGATCTCTGCTTCTACCTACTGCAATTTTCTCATTAACTCTTGCATATATCTGTTTTTTCTTAAATCCTGTCACTCTGTTATTAGAACCCCTTCTTTGACTCAATCTCTTTCCATGTTATTCCCTATTAGAGGCTTATCCCAGTGGAATGCTGTAGTTTTGATGTAGTTCACTACATCAACCGTGGCACGAGAATGGACCCAGTTAAACTTTGGCAGCACAGAAGTGTCTGCTCCTGGGAGTCGAGCCAGGACACACACACACACACACACACCGAAATGTGCACTGTTGCTTGGGTCACTTGCTTTATTTATACCTTTGCTTTTCTGGCTGAACAGTCTACTACTGCTCACTTAGTGACTTTCGTTTACTGATACATTCTCTAAAGCTCTCTAGCCTCCTTTTTGCCCGATTTCTACCTCTTATCACCATCAGGTTCTCCTCTTTTATCTTTGTTCCTTACACACACCTAATTCTCTGCCTTAGCCTTTCCTGCCACTCATCCTGCTTTGATCTGATCGTGTGTCTGTGCCAACATTCATTCCTGCTGCGGATGGCATCACTTTCTTCTGACAGTAAAAAAGACGGCAAAAGTAAACACTGCGTCAGCCTCAAATTATGCATAATGATGATTACTTTGTCTTCTCAGTGTGGCAGAAACTCTCTGATTGCTAATTAATTTTCTCGTTTGTCTTGCATTGTAAAAGACTGAATTATGAAATAGATGTTTAGTTTGTTTTTTTTTTTCATTAAAATTTCAAACATACTTTGAACACATTTTTCTGAATGCTGCAGTTTCTTGCAAAACTACTCATATCCCTTCAACTTTGTCCACATTTTCTTAACCTTCTCACACACACCCAATAATTTACTGAAAACTCAAAATTAAATCCAGTGAAACCATCTCCCTTCAGAAGTCTCTTAATTAGTTAATATGGTCAGTTTGTGTGTAGTTCAGTAAATACAGCTGCTCTGTGAATTCTTGAAGGTTTGTTAGAGAACATTAGAGAGTAAACGGCATCAGTGAACCCACCAGACAAGTCAGGGATGAAGTAGCAGAGAAGTTTGAAAAGGGCTTGGGCTATGAGGCAGTCAGACCATTCATCTGAGAAACAAAGAAGCTGTCAGTATCTCTGCAGGAGCTGCAGCTTTGGTGAGAGAATTTGTTCGCAGCACAACTCCAAAAATCTGATTTTTAATGGAAGAGTGCCAGGATTGTTAAATTTGTAAAAGAGAATAATGAGAAGTCACTTATGTGGTTTACTGCAAACAATGTAAAAGATAACATCCCCCAACAAACAATGAAAGCATGGTGGTGGCAGCATCATGCCTTGGTTTGCTTTTTAAAAACAGGAGCATGGTGGATGAAAGTGTGACCAAGACTGCAAATGACTGGTCTTGAGATGCACCTTAAAGCAGGACCACAGCCCTTCATATACAGCCAGCATTGTGTGGTAATCAGTCATATGTTAGACTAGCCCCACTGACCTAAATCTGATTAGGAAAAATTTATCCGCAGGACTACACGACTCAACTTCACAGATGCTCCTCATCCAGTCTAAATAAAAATGTGTCACATTTTTCAGATTTGTATTTGTCAAAACCTTGAAAAACATGATCAGTGACGAATTCCTTTGTCCTGATCTAGTCACATAAATTCCCAACAAAATGTGACAAACCCTAAAAAATTTCAAGAAGTATGAGTGTCTTCTAAGACGAGCCAGCCCAGCTGAAGTTGTGTCAGTATCTAAATGTATTTATTTATTAATGTTTCTGGACTTTCCCAACATCCTGAGGGAGATTTCAGGTGTGTTACTATTCACTGAGTGTTTCTTTGATGCAGCATCCTCATGAGTGTCCCTGGTGACCCCCTCCCTATCTGAGAATAACCAGTGATATATGCGCCACAGCAAAGTGGTTGACTCACCTTGCGTTGTGTTTCCGTTGACCTCTAGTAAGAGAGAGAAGAGCTCCTGTATGTGTGCTTGTACCGATGTAAATGGGGTTGTGCATACACATGCAGGCTGAGCAGCAAGAGGGGTTTGATGCGAGTGATAGCTCTGTTAGAGCATGGTCACAGCTATTTGATTCTGGAGTGCAGGATGAGAGGAGAAGGATGTCATTGTCAAAGAGAGAGACAGAGAGGGAGGAGAAGGAGTGTGCTGTCTAGGCTGGAGAAAGAGAAAAATCTCCTTATTTTAGCTTGCAAATATCTCATTCTATCCCATTTTTCTAGTCCTCCTGTCCTCTCATCTTCACACTTTTATTCCTTTCTCCTTGAACTCCCTCCTTTACTAGCTTTTCTCCCTCCTATTAGTATCACCTGAATTTGTCTCCTTGTACTTGACTCGGGGGTGGGGGAATGAGGACACATTGATCTGTTTCCTTACGAGACCGCTATGCTCGTGCTCATGCTCCAAATGCAAAGAGACCCCCTAAATCTTTGTCTCAGACAAATACTCACAGTAGCTCTAATTAAACCACCTGACAATCCATCTCTACCTCAAAACCCCTCAGCTTTATATCTCACCCTCCGGGTCTGGGGAAACATGCGGGCTCATGTGTGTTTGTGTGTAATAGAGCGAGGTCAAAGACGAGTTTGTGTCTGTGGAGGGTGCTGCAGGCTCCCAGTGAGGCTTTTTTTTTAGGTGTTCTGTTTAAAAAAAAATATTGGAAAATCACAGTTGTGAGCCGTGTAATGATTTCCCATCTGGGAGGAAGCCTCAAATGGAGCAATAAAGGGTGGAAGATGGAAAGAGAAGAGGAAAATTTAGAAAGGAGACGCAATTCAAACCTAATCATTCTGCTTGTTAAAGCTAGTCATAGTTATGATGTTTTAATGTGTTATTTTAATGCTTACTTTATTGACTCCTGTATTCAAGTTTTAGCTGTGTAATGATGTACTATCTTAAGTTTAAATGTTTCATACACAGTGTGAAAATCGTCTCCCTTTTCAACACCAGTAGGAATCGTGCTTGTCCATGTGACACATTTCTTTGGGTTATAAACTCTTCCTCCTTAGTTTTAAGTTGCATTAATCGTGATTTAATGTTCCGTTCCCCTTTCTCCCACTTTGGCAAATTAAATTAAAATAAATCCAGGAGGAAGATTGCCTTTACTCAAAACTAAAGTTTGATGAAGTAAATTTCAAACATAATTTGCACATAAATTGGTCAAGGTGAGGGAGAGAAGGTTTATGAAAAAAAGTTGCAACAACTGGATGCGGACGGACGGAAAAAACTATTCTAGCTACCAGATCCTGATTTAGAATTAATTTCTCTGTATAAGTAAAATTTAACTTCAATTGTATATTTTGAGAAAATATCCATGTATATTTAATGAGCCAGTAAACACTAACGTGCCTCATTAGTGCAGTGATCTGTTTCTAGCTGGGTTGTCCTTCTCATTTATTTATTTAGCTTGGTCTAAATGTTTTATCATTTAGGGCAGGAGCATGAAAGAAGAGTAAACCAGCAACTGTAAGCTGGCAGGTAAAACATTTATTCAAACCAGCCAATTTAAAGGAGGACCGTTAACATTTACATGTGCTAATTTCATCTGTTCAGCGTCACAAATGGAATTTATACAAATATATCTGCACTTCACCATTGCTGTCCACACAGCAATGGCCATGTCAGCACACATTTCCACTTTGCCTATTACTGTGGCTAAAAGTTTTCTTTCTAAAAATGTTTTTCAGCATTTCGATTATACCCTTTTCTTAACTTTTTCCTCAGTACCACAGTAAGGCTTAAATATTTATATATTCCTGTCACTGCTGTGTGTAAACTGATACCAAAATATGTCATTATGTTGTAAAATTCAACCAATTTCCACCATAAAATATAGTGTGCTCTGCGGTTTCTGGGGGTTTGTACTATAGCAAAGCTGAATTATTTATTTATTTTTTTTTTTCATTTTTGTCTATATTGCAGACATTTTTTAAGGAACTGTCATTTTAATGCAAGTTAGAAATTACAACTTTTAATATATTTTAATCAACTCTGACCAGAGTGAGAGGATGGGAGTGAAGGACATTGCCTCAACAAGCCCTGAAATCCCTCTTTGTCTTTGTGACACCACTGATGGCTTTATTAATATACACCTGGCAAGTGTGCTCTTCAAACTTTTTAGCATCTCCTTGAAGGTGCTAATGAAACACATTATTTAGAGCGCAGACAAACAGTTTGCCCCCTTGAGCATTTAGATGGAGTTTTAAAGGAGACTCTTCTCTGATAGGTCTTCAGAGAATAGTAATTACAGTGAAATAGGACAATACAGCACATGACCTGCACTTTAATTTGCAGACATGCACAGGCAAACACACACAGAGTGATCATGGAGGCAAAAATCCTCCGTCAAATAATATCGGTAAGTGACCAAGTGCGTGGGTGGGTTCCTAATCTTGTTACTGTTCAGTGGCTGCACACTAAAGAGGAAACGATTGAAAAGAAAGGCAGACTGAGTTAATTGTCCTGTTCAGTCCTGTCTATAGATGCTGGGTATGCTGGTAGACACATAAAATTGTATAATTAGATTAAACTCCCACAATAATGTCTTTGGAATGGACAATAACAGTGGAGTTGGGTTTTAAAGCCAGAAGTCGATGATACTAATATCACCACTGAGTTTTGAAATAAAATTAAGGTAGTTGAGTAACAGATATGTCCAGTAATTAGTCAGTGCTTAGATGTCAGATTAAAATGGTCTCCTGGCACATTTAATAGGGGAGCATGCAGGAGAGGAGAAGTAGAGAAAGAGAAGAGAGAGATAAAAGATGCGAGTCTTCAGAAGTGGTCTCTAGTGTCACTAAATTGCAGAAGTTAGCAGGAGAAAATGGCTTCTCATGCACTAAGTTCAAACAAATTCCTTTTAGAATCTAGGAGTCTTCATATCCCGTGACATATTTATTAAATGAACCTTTCCATGTAATTGAATAGACGCTCTAATGTCAATTTATGGGTCTCTATTTGATTTATTATTGTAACGAGCTTCCGGTTTTCTCCTTTAGAGTAAAAAGAAAAAAAGCACAAATTATACAGACCCTACTTATTTTGATGCGACGGGAAAAGGTGAAACCTGTCACCGCACTGGATGCCATTCATTTCTCATCCTCAATTAACCATCCATCATCTCTCTTCTCTTTTGCTTGCCTCCCTTTTTCGCTGCCAAATCTGGTGGATAATTTCACCCAAGCGCTGGCATGCAGAAATACCTGTACATCTGTGGGACTCTCTGAAACAGATTTGTGATCTTTATGTGGATTTGAGTTAAAGATCAGGAAGCACTCAAGCAGAGGAAGAAGACAGACAAATCAGAGCAGCCCCAAACCAAGGCTTTTGATTCTGTGCTCCTGTTTATGTCCAGATGATTTCCAGATTAGGTGATCAGAATTTTTTAATCACTATTTACTGATAATACAATAAATGAAAATGTGTCCAAGTGGGGTTAGGGTGACCTACATACCAGACTATGTAGGTCTGGTATGTAGACTTACATACCTGACCTACTCTGGTATGCTCTGAATTTTTACTTCAAATGTTCATAAAGAAAAAAAAAAAAAAAAACTAAACCATAATTTGAAAAAAGATTTGTAGATTTTTTTTATTTTTTTTTTTTACAATTCAGTCACAATATGGTAACAATCTCACATTGGCTTTGTGATAATGTAATAACTTGCTAATTTTACGTAATTACTAAAATAATTGCAATGGGACATTAGAACTTACCAACACTACTGGTATCCAACTGCAGTTGTTTAAATAAAAAAACCCACTGAATATGGATATACTAAATTTCACTACTAATGCAGAAAAAATCTTATTGTTGCATTTGCATTGATTGAATGAGATAAAATAAATTGTCAAAGTATGTGTACACTACTGTCAATTTTTTTTTTATTTTAAGCTATGATTTTGCTACCATTTCACTACATAATGTTGCTGTTATTATCTAGTAGTAGTTTTAAAACAGTTTTATCCGTTACATAATATTCCTTATTGTGACCATATTCACATCAAATTGAATTCTGCCACTTTTCTCAATTAAAATTCGGACAGGTTTAGTACCTTGTTTGTTTGACTCTTACATAAACCTCTGATAAATCTTCCCTCTATCTCATGTAAGGCAATGAATGTAATCTAGAAATAGAAGAAAAAAACCCAGTCCCCTTGGCAATGGTTTTGTTTGTTTATAGCAATTATGATAATTTGGGAATAACATTTCTCGTTGCCCTCTTGTTGGCACATGCAGGCACTTTAAAAATAACATCAGGAATAACACGTTTTCCTGCTGAGACTGCCATCCTGCAGCACGATCTCGTTGACGCATTTTGACTGGAATGCTAATGTCATAAATTACCAAGCGGCGGAGCTGGTCTGCAGATGTCTCCTTATAGTTACCTGAAACAAGATGGAGCAACAATTTTTTTTCAATTCTTGGCTTCAGATGAAAACCTTCAAGAAAAGTAATGTTGCCTTTCCCCCTCCTTCTGTTTTATTTTGTTTTACCTCTTTTAGTCAAGAGTTGTTGCCTGCATGACAGCTATCCTGAGTCAGATGGATGATCGTCATTATGCCACGTACATAGAAACCTTCACTGGAACTACTGATCTAGTGGTAACTTCACACACACACCTCCAAATTTAAAGGCAATAAGCAATCTTTTCAACTAGATTGCTTAAGGTTTTATTGGAAGTGATTCACTTTTTTCTCTTTAATCGCAGGACTTCCTGATGGAGTCCTTCCTGCTTTTCAAGGACCTGATTGGAAAACATGTATATCCCTCTGACTGGATGGCCATGATCATGGTGCAGAACAGGTCGGTACTTCATAATGAGCAAAACTGACATGCTTGCATTTATACAGGGTCTAGAGTTTAGACAATGCACATCATGAGATCCTTTTATTCAGCTAAATAAGCCACAGCAGTCCTGCTATACGGCCTGCTGTTCAACCCATGAGGCATGGCCAGGGTTGGACTTAGGAGGGTGTCATCGCCGCACCTGGCGAAGAAGTTCGTCCTTCCGCCGCCTCTGGGCGGGCACCGGATCAGTCAGAGATCCAGGTTCTGGCGGACTATAGAACTGCTGTTAGCAAGGCTAACGTCTTGAGAAGCGGAGAGGAACGATGGTTCTGTTCTATGTCCAACCCTGTCAGCTTGGATATTTTCTTCATCACCTCTCTGTCACGCTCTTCTTTTTCTTTTGTTGCTGCGTTCCGCTGTCATTCACTCTGTTGTCCGCCATCATGAGAAATCCCTCACTGACGCTCCGCCCCAAAGCGTAAGAAGCGTCCAACTTGGACCAATAATAATCGAGCATTCATGATGGACGTTTACCAGAACAGATCAGACATTTTTTCAACAACACCACCAAAATCCTCTTAGCCAGTGATAAAATTAAGACATTCTGACCTTATTGATTCAGAAAAATGCAGCCAGGGGCCCCCGAAGCGCCGGGGCCCCTGGCTGCAGCCCGGTAAGCCCGTGCTAAAATCCAGGCTTGGACATGGCGCTACATCTTAAAGGACTGTCAACATCCACAATGAATTGTTCATCTGCTCTAACCCACACTGAGATGAGTTAGAGATAGTAAAGCTGGGATCAGGGCTGTAATGATGAAAACGGCTGATGTGACAAATACGCTGGTGTGTGCGGACTGATAGAGCAAAAATCTATCAATGAAAGGAGCCAGAGGGGAGGCTAAAGCTGTGAAGCCAATAGGTAGAAGAGAGAGTGAAGTAAAAAGAACAACTCACTCTGTAGACTGGGGCTTGGGAAGAAGTGTGCAAATATAGCATTTGAGTTCCACTACATAGAAAATGTAAGAGGAAGGGGAGTGACACGGGATGTCATTTGGCTCTGGATAATGATGATAGATAGTGTTTGGGCCAAAAGAGGCTGGAAGCAGTTTCTCCTTAAGTTCAAAAATGCATTAAATAACATCTCACTGATACCTCTGCGCTCATTGTGTCGAGCTGCTGTCATGCTTCTACTGAGATAGAAGAATAGCAATAGTTTAAAAAATCCCTGAAAAAGCAGTTTACAGTATGAAACGCCATGAAATTCCTTATCTAGAAAAAAAACCCAGTTTCGATGCATTACACATTTTTATTCATTGGATTTTTTTTTTCTCACGCAAGATTAGTTTTGTTATTGATCATTGCAGTGCCAATGTGTTACATCCATTAATCATGGATCTGATTTTTATTTTAAATACGGGTCTTTAGTGATGTATTTAAAACATTTTTGGGCGGAGGAAATCTTCATGCATCTAACAGATTCAATTAATTTCAAAAATATTAATTGGCTTCATAAGTGTATACGAGATAATTCTAAAAATATAATGTTAGTCTACTTAGATCCAAAATTAGTTTTTAACTGTACTTTGCATGTTTGCAAATACCAATATGCCCCTAAGTTTCAATGATCTGACCCAAACGGTCACCCTCAGATAAAAGGTAATGTGTAAGCATGTTCAGGAACAACCCAGGGATCACCGGATGCCAGAATCTCACTAAAAGTAGATGAAGCATCATTGTCACTGTATGCAGTGAAGCATGTGTTATATCATCATGCACTGAGAAGGTCCTGACCACTAAAAAAGTAAACAAAATCAAACTCAACTGGAATTTGTAGCTGCCTACATGAACAATTCCAGTCCCTTCAGGAGAAATGCTTTATCATCAGGTGTTGCAAAAATTAAGCACTTTGGACAGAATGATAAAAAAATATATATATTTGATGAATCATTTTGCGTTTAAACTTAAGAAAATGATACTATCAAGTATGGGAAACATAGACTCAGCCCAAGGGGTTACTTAGAATAATTTTAACAATATTTAAGGGTGGATAAACACCAAATCTCTAAATATACCTAAACTCAACAGTTAGATGATTTAAACTTAAACTACTGGGTTTTCCAGTTGTAAAATTATTCCAAACACACACCAAAACTTTTTAACTGTAAGGAAGATTCCAGCCATACCTTATTAAAACATTTAAATTAAAAAAGGTGTTCTCATGCCAGGAAATTGAGCAATTTTAAGAAACCTCACCTTTTCTGATTCCAAGAGTTTCCGAACATCCAATCACTATCATGCCAGAATATCATTCCTTCTACTTCGCTTTCTGTTAGAAAACATTTTTAGTTTCCTTGCAACTGACTGATCAGCATTTCATCCATGTATTCACTCTGTGTAGATTAGAGAAAATCTGTGTTAATTTAAACTTGTGCACTCACTTCCTGTCTGCACCATGGTAAGAAAAACAACTCCTTTAATATTTTCTAGTCTTAAGTTTTATAAGGAAAAAAATCATCTCATTCCTTCACTGGCTTATTGACACACTACTTTTTGTTATTAATAAAAGCATTTGTGCTCGTCCTTCTTAAAATTTCCACTTTATTCACAACATTTGGAATTAGTTAGAAAAGAAAAACAAACACAAATACATTGTCTAGCATTTTAATTTTAAAAAAATGAGAGTACCATTGGAAATATCCCATACTACAGTGGGATTAAAGAATATAACATGAATATATTTATTTTTAACATTGACTTATCCTTTAGGGTGTTCCTGAGAGCCATCAATACCTATGCTGACACAATGAACCAGAAGTTCCTGACTAATGATGACTTCGAAGTGCAGGTAATTGTGTTTTGTATACAGTATATAAAAATATTATGTAGCTGTGATCATTTTTCTGTTTCACTGTTTAGTATGCTTCCTGAAGACTTTCTCTGCTTTCTCTGTCTCCATAGCTCTGGAATAACTACTTCCACTTGGCGGTGGCGTTTATTACTCAAGAGTCTCTGCAGCTTCAGCATTTCTCTCCAACCAAAAGGAACAAGATTCTGGTCAAGTGAGAGTACAAACATTTAATTTCCTCCTTTTTACCACATCTGCTCCATCTGTGCTAATGGCACTACCTATTAAAAGCCTTTGTTACCTGTAGACAGGAGATCAATTCAGTTGAGGTAGAGCAGCACTGCATTATCTTTCCTAAGGGGATGTTCAGTTTCTGAAGGTGAAAATAAGTATTGATTAGGTAATTGCTGCAAACTGAGGGGATGACTTTTCTTCTCTTATCAATTTATATGTACTTTCCCTTTTATTCTCACTCTTACACATTTTTCTTTCAGATATGGAGATATGAGAAGGCTCATTGGCTTTGCTATACGTGACATCTGGTACAAACTTGGTGAGAAGCTATAATGAATTGTGCAACGTTTTTTACAGAAGATTCACAGATTTAAATTTAGAATCCAGAGCACTCAGGTGATTCTGCATGCTAAAATAGAGATGCAAATGTGGTAAATACTGTGAAAACCAGAGTTAAAAGAAAAGGGGAACACTTTTGTCAGTTTTGTGCACAGAGACTCAGGGAATTAGTTGAAAGAAAGTAAAAGGGAACCAATAGAGACCACACAATGTATTTTGGGTTTCTTATTCTTTTTTGTGTTTTCTTTGTCCTTCTTGTTCACAAAACCCCAAAGCATGCTTATAACAAGACACAGGATCTCCCATAGAAAACATTATAACTAAACTGTGTCAAAGGTCTAGTTCAGGGCTTCTTAAACTCAATTTCAAACGTCTAAAGGTGATTTCAAGATAAGGTCAAAGGCTCAGAAAAACACTTTAGAGCAAAACCATTTTATTACTTTTTTTATTTAAACTACACAAGCAAAAGCAATGACACTTTATGCCTGCAGCTGTTTTTTATGGCATAGCGCTATAGGTTTTCACAGCAAAGCTTGTAAGCACTTTAATTATACGAGTAGTGTAAGTTCATGTTTAGGATTAGTTGGAATACATTAAACATAGGTGCTGTGGGCTTCAGTTTTTCTGGAGATATTTCTAGTATTTATAGTGATAAAGGGATGATTAAAAGAAAGTTTGTAGAAATTCAACGCAGTCTGTTCGCTGATGCAGCCGTCGCATACAACCAGAACTCCAAAAGCACAAATGCTGCTCTAAAATCAAAACATTTTCTTATAAACTACTTCAGATGCACCAAGTAGTGCAAATGTTCTCTAAAAAGCACTCAATAATTACTTCTACTTAGGTTTTCTAACACATAGTTATATTTACCTAAGCTTTTGTGGAACTAATAAAGAAAAACGATAATTAAAAAGAAAAAATAACAATCTCACAAACAACAATTAGAATTTATCATTAATTTGATAAATTAGATTTCGTGCTATGATCTTTCTCTTTTTTTGTGCCACTGAGAAACGATACAGTGATTTCACATCCTTAATTTCTATGCATGTATTTGTCTTTTGTAGGAAGTCATAAGATCTGTTTTATCCCTGGTATGGTGGGTCCAATCCTGGAGATGACTTTGATTCCTGAGGAGGAGCTGAGAAGAGCCACAATCCCCATCTTTTTCGACATGATCTCCTGCGAGCATGTTCAGTTTGGAAACTTTCAGAAGGTGGATAAGCACTATGCATAAAAAACATTCAGGAGTTAAAATTTCAACACCACTACAGTGAACATAACAGAGAAATGTCTGGACTGGTTGGAAACCAAAAGCACATACACATAAAATTACTACACTGATTTCCTGCAATGTTGAATCTGAAACAAGGGACCTCCTAGATGCATTTGCATAATTGATTTGTCTTTTTTTGCTTCCCTCTCCCTATTTTATCCACTCTTTCTTTTCCAAACCTGCACTTTTTTTTCCCAACAGTTTGAAAACGAGATAATCCTGAAGTTGGATCATGAGGTGGAAGGTGGAGGAGGAGATGAACAATACATGCAACTTCTAGAAACCATGTAGGACTGAGTATTTAAGCATATTAAATCCAAAAATGATAAATGAATATTTCAGCTTAAAGTATATATTTGCTGTTTCCTTAGAATAAGCTTTGCAGCTAGTATTGTTTTTCTTTGTTTGTGAACACTAGAGAAACACAGAAAGCTAGCAGCACTGAAAAACAAACCCTGTTTCAGGCTGTTGGTAATTAAGCTGCTTATTCTCCTCTACCAGCTTGTTGGACTGTGCAGCTGAGAAATCCACACTGAAGCCACAGGTGCAGCACTTTGTCTCTTTGGTTAAGGGTCTCCTGACTCGTCTCCTTGACTACCGCACCGTGATGAGTGATGACAGCCGCAACAACCGCATGAGCTGCACTGTCAATCTTCTGGTTAGTAAAAACACCATTAAAATAAACCCTAAGGTGTTAGAGATGTCAGTAACTTGCTTTTGAAAAAGACCTATAAGCATATTAGTCTGTAAAAGGTGAGCTAACCTGGACTTAATACTTCGATGTTAGAAACTCTATTAACTTTTTTTTTACTCGTGCTGTATGCTTATCTTTGGAGATGTCAGTGAGTTTGTTGCATTGAAATAACAAAAAATTATATTTTTTTACTTCGTTTTTTTCCTAAATATTTTTCATACGCACAGTGGAAAAAAAGTAATCTGTAAATAGGCGAAATTTCCACAAATATTTTGGAAATACATTGAGCAGAAAAGTTCACAAATAGATGAATTTGTGAATACTGAATCAAGAGTAGACGGGCGTTCACTAATGGATTATTTAAGGAAAAATGAGAAAACCCTCCCTTCTAACAACTAGTGTTATCACCTTTGGTTGAGATAACTTTGATGAGGTACTTCCTGTAACCATCTAAGAGACCTTACAGCCTATATTTAGTCATCTCATTCTTAGTAGGTTTTTTCATTTTTTAATTCTCAGCCACTTGGTTGATTTACCAGATTTTTGGAGTCTTCTTTTAGCATCATGTGCTCTGCTTTCGGGGTGAAATTATTTCAACATCGGACCTGAGTATTCTGGCAGTTGTTTTAAATATCCTTCACTTTTATACTATTTTCCATACAATAGAATAGATGAATTCTCATTCTTTTCATACTGCCTTAAATCCCTAAGTTGCCACAATCGTGTGTCTGAAGACTTCAGACAGCTCTTTTGATCTCACTATGGTGTTTACTCTCACTTTAACAGCCAGGAGCACACAAAATGAAATGTTGGAGGTTTAAACTCAAATCAAATTCAAAATGCTTGGCATCAGTGTGATTGTGCACCTGAATAAATAAGAACTTTTCCTGATTTATTTCCCTCCATAATTGCACCTTTTCCATTTTTGCAGGGAGTTAAAATAAAAACAAAATCTATTTGGTTATTTTGTTCTAACATTACAATGTCTTTTATAATAATTTTTAATTAAATATATATTTTTACCTTTTTAAACTTTTGAGGTGATTGATCTAGAGATAGTTTTCAATCTTCAGCTTCAGGCTGTTTACAAAAGGTTTCATCATTCTATGCACTTATTAAATGTTTCCCTTCAAATGTCCATTCAAATGATTACATTCAATAATCTCACAGTTTGTAATTTTGTAATAAATAAATTGTAGTTTGTAATAAATAGTCTTATCAAACTATGCCTTCATTCTGCATTTTTTAATAAGTCATTTATTATCAAACTGACAAATCTTACATAAATATGAATCCATGCATCTGTGTTCACATCTTATATTGTAGTTTTTAGAAGAACGCTGCTGGGAAATGGCAAAAATATTTAGCTTATAGCTTGTGGCAGTTGCCCATTAGATATTCTATTTAATTTATTTCTTGGGCTGAATAATCCTTTCTCCAGGCAAGCACTCTCATATTTACACCCCACCCCGGGCTGACACACACAATCACTCACATATTTGTTATTTGCCAAGCTTCCTGATGCAGATGCACTTTCAAAGGAACAGAAATGTACTCCTAAATGTAAAGGCATTCATACTCCTCTGGCTAAAATATCCCAGTCTAACTTGTATATAAAAGTTTCAGAGGCATTTTTGTGCTATCAGCTTTTTTTCCAAAAGTTTTTCATGTTCCAATTTACTGAATGATTTGTGTTAATTTAAAATTGAGTAGCTTCGTAATCCAGCTGACAAGTGATTGATTGGACATAGGAAAATCCACTTCCACTATGTCCTAAAACACTGGGAGGTTTAAAAGTAAAGAAAAAAAAAAGCACAAAGGCTTCCCCACAGCTTTGAGTTCATATTGCTTTGGGAAACATGAATCTTAGCTAAAAGAGAAAAGAAAGAAAAAAAAAAAAAGCAGAGATGTATAAGGCTTCATTATTATTTGTTTATTATGTAATTACAGGCACACTTGTGTTTCTGTGTGTGCTCCGGTGGCCAAGCAATGACATTTCATTGCCAATTTTACTTGTTTCTTTGAGCAATTAAGTCTTCATACGTTCCATTTATAGAAAATAACAAAAAGTTTGCACTGATCAATGACTACACATAAAAGCTTCAAAACACTGGAGTAACATGTTAGCCTGCTGTATCTCATGTTTGATATGTGATTAAAGCAAAGCAAACCAAAAATGTTTCGAGCCAGTTGTCCAATCCCATTGAATGTTTGGAAATGATGTGTCAAAACATTGATTGGATGTGTTATCTGATACATACTGTGGCTGTCAGTCCATCCATCAATCCATCTATCAGCCAATCATGCAAACATACATTTTTGATCCATTAGTTTGCTCATTTCAGCTACCTTTGCTATAAATTTAGGGGGTGAAAAATTGAGATGGAATGCTTCACCTTTTGTGTCAGCTCTCACTTCACTAAAAACAGACATGTATAGTGTCTTCATCTCTGTAAATGTAACCCCAACGCCCCTGTCAATCTCCTGCTCTGTTCTATCAGCAATGACGAATAAGGCACTTAAACTGTCCCTCTTGAGGCGACTTCTCTTTCCCAACCCAGAGAGAGAAAACAACACTTTTCCCACTCAAAACCAATGTTCAGTCTTGGAGGTGTTCATTCTTATTCAGGCTGTTTAACATTCAGCTGCAAACGCCCCCCATTGTATTTTATCTTGAAAAAGGAAAATGTGATCTGATACAAGGAAAAAAAATAACAGCAGACTTTATTCTTGGCCCTGTTGTTGAAAGTATACCTCACAAAATAGCCCAAAACAATCAGTGGTATGTCTAAATGACGGCATATAGGTATTAGCGTTGGTGTTGTGTATGTGTGTGTTTACTGTGTGTGTTTCGCTGATAATGAGAGGTGGGGTTAAATCAGTTTGTTCCATGTCTCAGTTCTCTGTAGATGTCATTAAACTTAATTAAACGGGGAAATACAGATATAACAGCACATTACCACACTCACAATACCAGAAGGATGCAGTGAAGCACTCATGCTGTAAGACACTGTTGGACAAGCTCGCAATGCAAAAATGCAAAATTACAAACTCAAACTTTGTGCAGCTCTCTGGAATTTTTGTGGATATGGTTTTGGGTAAAGCACACACTCAAAATTCACTGTAAATCAACTTCTTGCTTTCTATTTTCTGCAGAACTTCTACAAAGACATCAACCGTGAAGGAATGTACATCAGGTATTTGCATTATGTTCTTGATTTAGCCTAAAATGTTTTTAAATGTTGGACGTCTGTCTCGTAAAGTCTGCATGCATTTGAAATGCATGTCTTGATGCGTGTGCTTCTATGTGTGTGTGCGGTTTCGTAATCTGACAAGGGATTATATGAGTTCTGCTGAATTAATGTCAAAATCCAACGGATCGGGTGGTGGTCTGACAGTAGAGAGAGCAGAGGGAGACTTGATGAGCACCAGCGAGGTGTAAAGGCAGAGAGAGGCAGCATGTTTGCAGGGCGAGAGACAAAAATGCCTGAGAGAACCAGACTACATAGTTTCTGTCAGGTCATGTAGTTCACCTTGTGATTTCTTTTTTCTTATAGCCTTTTTGTTAGAAGAGTTGACTGATTTTAATTCTTCCTGAGGAACTACGGTTAGTTTCAGACAAATAAAACTTGAATCGAAAGGAGTGGACTGGTTCACAAAATCCGTGTTCTAATCTGGTTTGCAGTTTTGGGTGCACGATTTTTGCGTCGCTTCAGAATTTCCATGGAAATTCGCCTCACCGTTGTGATAGTCTGAGGATAAAACAGTCTGTTATCGTTGTTCAACCAATGTGGAAGTGTTCCCCATTTCAAACTGCTTTTCATTTAATGGATAAAATGGTTTTAAAACTAGATCTGTTGTGTCAGACTGCACCGTAGCAATTCCTCTTTCCGTCTCTTCAAAAAGTTTGGGGATTACTGAGTTGCTATCGACTCAGCAGGAGTGAATATGACACAGTTAAACCATGCCAACTTTATTCACAAAGCAGATTAAAGACAGCAGCCGCTGACTGAACAAAGTGCTGAACATAAAAATGAATAAAATTAATGGAGAAAGTAGGAGAATTGAACTAAAAAAATATGTTAAATGAAATACTTAAAATGTACAATAAAAGTAAAAGCAGCAGCAAGAAAACACAACATAGACAAGAAGAAACTCAAAATAACTTCTATTGAGTCAAGAGAAGAGGCCTTTTAATTTACAGTAACATTAGTTAAAGACATATTGAATGTACTGAATGTTATAACAATTATACAGAAATACTATTTATACATTCATAATGTTTTTATAAGTTTTTTGTAAAGCAACCCACCAGGGTGTTCTAGTAGATTTAAAAATAATAGTTTTGTTATAGAAAGCAGAATTAAAGATTCTTATTAAAGAATTATTGTTTGCGGTGTGGACTAATGGCTCATCATTACATGGTATGGTAAATGGACTACATTTATATAAACACTTGATAAAGTGCACTAGAATCAGTCCCTTTTGCAAGACCTAACAACACAACAGTTCAGACAGAGTGGGGGATTCTAACCAGCAACCTACTACCCCCTGAGCCACTGCCACCCCACAACATATCCAATTACTATTAACTATTTGGTCTTTTTCAATTCAATTACTTTATTCAATTAATTGCTTTATTTTGGTAAATTGTCCACATCAAACACAGAAAACAACAAAAGAACAATAAACAAACCCATAGTTTACCAAAAAAGGAATAGGCCGAAGCAAAGCTTATTCTTGCCTACCCTGTTTTTTATATCTAACAACCTACCAGGATATCTTCACAATACATATATAAATCTACATAACAGCGTAAGATTTTATCATTTTACATTTTAAAGCTTTTTTAAAGCTCACCAAGAAAGGACATAACTTTAAATCATCATTCAATTCATTCCACAGTTTCACACCAATAACTGAAACACATCTAGACTTTATCTGGCTCTTCTCTTTTGCACATTCAAAAATAAACAAACCTCGCAAATTATATTTATTCTCTCTTAACTTAAATAATTTCTGTATACCAGAAGGAAGACTTTTGCTCAATGCTTTATGCATTATTTCCAGTATTTTTATATAAACAATATCTTTAAATTTTAATGCATTACTTTGTATAAAGAGTTTATCCGTTGGTTCACGGTATCCAACCTTATTAATAAGCCTTATAGCTTTTTTTTGCAACTTAACTAATATATCAATGGTTGTTTTACTTGCATTTCCCCAGATTTCTGAGCAATAGGACAAATAAGGCATGATCAAAGCGGAATATATAATATGCAAGCCTTTAACATTTATGAAATCTTTTAGTTTGACCAATATTCCAATAGTTTTTGCAACTTTATTTCTAATATATTCTATGTGAGGCTTCCAACTAAGTTTATTGTCTATAATGATTCCTAAAAATTTTGTCTCATTAACTCTTTCAATTTCAACTCCATTTATGCATAACTGTACATTATTATAGATCCGATTACCAGAAAATACCATGAATTTAGTTTTTCCTTCATTTAACGACAACTTATTGTAGTCAAACCATGTTTTCAACTCAGCTAACTCTTTTTCTACTGTTTTTATTATTTCATCCATATTTTTTCCAGAAAAGAAGAAATTTGTATCGTCTGCAAACATTATAAACTTTAAAATACTGGATACTGCAAAAATGTCATTTAAATAAAGTATAAATAATT
>CAEFZY010017143.1:0-24455 GCA_903066815.1 Brachyrhaphis roseni
AGTTTGCTTTTGTTTATTTCAGTCACTTGTGGGCAATTTAGAATCACACACAATAGCTCCAAAAGGGAATCAAACTTGAGCCATGTTCTTTCAAATGTCATATGGCAAACTGGAGAGTGGTTCATGAGATGTTCGCATAGTGCAGTATTATTTAACTCTGCAACTTAAATTTTTCTGCAACTGTATCTCTGACCCTTCCAGTGTGTTGCTTGATCTTCATTATACTGCTCTGTAAAATAAAATAAAAAGTTTGCAGCCTTCACAAAACAACTGGTTCAGATTAAACTGCACACAGGTAAACTCTATTAAGTAATAAGATTCAATTTAAACGAAATTAGCTGCCGAAATTATTAACTGCCCTTGGTTTGATGTCAGAGGATAAGAGGTTGAAGACAAATATATGCCAGAGTTTACAGATTTTTATTTATAAAAGAAATTTAACCAATGTCCTATTTTTTTCCACTTTATAGTTGTGAACTAGTTTTTGCTGATCTAAAATTGCACTAAAATCTTTTTAATCTGCAGTTCCAACAGGGCAGAATGTTACAAAGTTCAAGGGGTGTGAATACTTTTTCAAGGCACTGCAGAATGCACATGCTGCACTGGAGTCAGACTTAAATTAAACATTTTCTGCTATATATCGCAAGTCTCATGTTCCTTAGTTAACTATTACATCTTAGTATATAAATATCACTGGCATGCAACATGTGATAACAAGTGTAAAAGTATACTGTTGCTAAAATGGAATATGCAAATAATTGCCTGAGCATGGATTGTGTTTATGCACAGAGGGTTTGCACATGCATTAACAGCTCTTGCTCTTTGCTGTAACCTGACCTAATTTAACCGAGCAGGATAAGACAGTGTAAACTCTGTTATCAGTCCGTTGGATTTTTAGTCAACAACAGAGTTAGTTGTGCAGTGGATGAACCTGTTAAAATTTCCACACCACTGCTTTGGTAACAGGGCGGCAAAGCATGGACTGAATTATCTGGACGAGAGCCAAGTTACAAAAAAAAAGGGCCAACAAGTTTTGTTTTCCTGAATGACCTTTGTAGGTATAAGATTTGCTGTGCATGCACTGCAGGTGTTATGACTGCATGTCCTCATTCATAATTGCGGGGTTTTTGCACAGCGTGTGTGCATACGTGCTTGGTTTGCAGCGATAGCTAGGGTTCATAACTGAAAAGCATGTGTGAGGAATTCTGATAAACCAGCTCCGCGACCTCTGGCATTTCTGTGTCAAAATTCCACAAGTGGTGAAAAAGAGCAAAGGATTGTGGGCCGTGGTGATGTTTACCCTCATCGTTCACACCCACACCAGTAGCTCTGCTCTGCTGGGCCCGAGAAACGCTGCCTATGCAGACTTTCTTTTTCCACCACACATACAGATTAACTTTTTTTTTTGTCCTGCCTCCAAAATCATGACAGGACTCCCTTTCATTATGTGTGCTCACCTTGCACTATATGTTACATCGATTGGTCGTGCTGGGAGAAAGTAAATAAAGTGCATGTGACTGAGACTTCCTCTGTGAGTATCTCTCGCCGTTTCTCTTCGCTCCTTGTGTTACAGGCAGAGCTGAAGTGGAGCACGCACACACCCTGCCCCCACAATTTTCTGGTGTGACCTTTTTGGATAAACAAAGACCCCGGCATAAGCTGTAAGTGTGTGCAGACAACGTGCTGTGTGTGCGCGCAAGTGCATGTATTTATGTGGACACAGAGTGTGCAACTCTGCACAGAGGAAGGAAGGAAGTCACAAGATGATGGGGATTTCAAAACTGAGCTACAGCTGGTGAGGAAGCCTGCCATTGTATGCTTTCTTTTCTCTTCTCAGCAGACTGTACTACTTTATGTTGTTTTTAGCTTCCAGCTCTGAGCAAGGCTTCGATAAGCAACACTTTCTGCATACAGCGGCTATCTGCGCCACTCACGCATCTGGTCGTGATTCTTTAAGTTGCAAGGACTGCAGAGTTTTCAAAAGGATCTTGCAGCAGCAGATATTCATCTGCTGGGACACGCTTGATGCAACGTGACTGGTTGGGGAGGGCAGGGCCTCCTAATAGCCACAAAGGGAGCGGAGCAGAAGGAGTGAGCACCAAGGAGAGGAGGAGACTTGGTTGGGAGTGGAAACTCAACACCTTTTGACGGCTGCAACTGACAAACTCCAGAATATAGGGGCATGTTAGGGCAACAACAAGATCTGAAGCGAGAAAACAAAACAACGAGTTGGGAAAACATTAATACATAGAGAGAAAGAAGTTAAAAAAAGAAATTGTGAGAGACAGCAAAACGCTGTCAAGGCCAGTTGCTCCGTGGTGCATTTTGACATGCAACATAGAAGTGCTCCTGGCAGTAAAGCGCAGAGACTTAACCCTTTAATTTCTACATAAATCAGATTTTTCTTATTTTTTTTTTCTAAACTCACCAATGCCTTTGATAAGCTCACTAACACTATAATACCCTTTAGAACTACTGCTTTGTTATAACATGCCTTTTTAATCATAAAGTGTTTAAAATGTTTAGTGTTTAAACTGAGACTGGGACGCATGGAGAAGTGTGGTGATGAAGTAAAAATAAACACTTGTCTATTTTAGGGACCCCTGTACTATTTAGACTGACTGTCTCTGACCTGTAGGCAGACTGTTTACTGCTCACTGACTCAAAGATATATAGTGCCATGGAAAAGTAATCACACCTCTTTATGATTTTTAATATTTTGTCAATTTACAACTTTGATGTATTTCAATAGGATTTCACGTGAAAGACAAAGATAGACTAGAGCATAATTGTTAAGTGAAAAAAATAAATAAATAAATAAAATCTTAAATCTGAAAAGCAGGGTTTATACAGAGACACCAACAAGTGTTTTAACGTTATTTCTTCCATCTTTGCACATCTAGATTCGAAATTTTAGTCCAGTACGTCTTTGCAAACTAGTTCAATCTTAGTCAGATTAAATCTAGAGTGACTGTGAACATCAGTTTTCAAGATTCCCAACTGAATTTAGGTCATGTGTCAGGCCAGGGGTCTGCAACCTTTGGCTCCAGTATTATCCATAAATGGATAATGGATAAAACTCCCATTATAATATGCCATTATATATATATATATATATTAAATATATATATTTAATTTCTTGTAAAACCTAAAAGTACAAATAAAAAAAAAATAATTTTACAAAATAATAATCAAAAATTTAAAGTTGTCCTTTTTCAAAGTGTCATGATCTTGGGTTGTTTTGTTATGCCTTTCACCTTAGTTATTTTTTGCTTTGAGTAGATCAGCCTTGTGTCTATTATATTCTCATTCAGTTTGTCCTTGGTAATTTAGTTAGATTACGTTTATTATTTATTTATTGTGTTTAGTCAATCTTTATTGCGGTTAACGTCTTCTGGTTCCCCTGTGCCATTTCTCACTCGCAGCTTGCGTTCTGCTCTTTCCTCACAGCTGCATTCAGTTTGTAATTAGTCTTGCACCACTATTCCAGCAATCAAACACCTCAGTAATTAATTAACCACCTCTCTTTCACTTACTCCTCGCTGGTTCCTTCTGTTTGCCTCATGTTTTCCGGACTCTGTTTACCCTCTGCTTTTGTAAGTTGTTTTATGAGTTCTTTAGTATAACTTATTTTATCATTTACCCCAGGATTCCAGCTCCCATTTGGTCCAACTTCATACACACAAAACATTGACACATTCATTTAACATTTTTGTCTCTAGACAAGTTTGAATTTAGCAGAATTGGGGGCGAAAATGCCTATTTGGATTGTTAAGTTTGCAGACCCCTGTGTAATGCTTTTCCAACACAAAAATATGTGTAGAATTGTCCTGTTCACAGATTCTCTCATTTAGGCTGTGTATCTTTGCAGCTCCTCTAGAGTTATCATAGGTCTATTAACTACTAATGTAAGACTGGTTTAAGCTACTGCACAACTTTATTATAATGCTGATTGCTTGGTAAGGAACCCTCCCAGGAGTTTGCAGAAAAGCTGCACTCAAACCAAGACTTCACTTAAATCAAGTTTCAGTTGGAATTTTCTATTCTAATTGCATAGTTTATCTAAAACATAAACAGATGTGTGCATATATTTACATATATACATATACACAGACCCAGTATATAAACAGATGCCCTATTTAAACATAGCTGTATCTATTCTGAGCTATGATTAATACTGGACAGCAGGTGACAGCCAGCCCTGGTCTGTGCAGATATATGCTGAAGGCCAACAGATGAATGGGGGGTTGGGCGAATGAGGTCAAGGTTCAGGCAGGCGGTGGGGGTTGTGGATCCATGTAACATAACCTCTTTCTGTAAGCAGAAACCACGTATGGCAGGAAGGTCGTGAGGCAGCCGTGTTACAACGACGTACCCAATCAAAAGGGTGCCGGCGTCGGTAAACACAGCGGAAATCAGAGCCTGAATCTCCTGCCTGCTTGGAGAGTTTCCGGCCAGCCTTTTATTGATTCTTTCTTCTCCCAGCTGTCACTAAAATCACACGTATCCATTCACAAATACACATACTGTAGAGAAACTACCTCCTTTGCAGTTGGAGGCGATGGATGCCCCGGCTGTCCGTTCTCTCCCCGGAGCGGAGGTGGGTGCAAGGTGATGATGTCGTCGTCCTCCGGAGGCTTCCAGATGTACTGCTCCCCATTGCCTATGAACACCGCTTCCTGATAAACAAAGTCAAATGATGAGCTTCATAAAGTGCTGCTGTGAGGTTAGAATCTGTGAGCCATTGTGCAAAGGTACTCATGCAAATAAAAGCTCTAATGTTTTAATATTTCCCCCTGTATGAGTTAAAAGCAAATTAACAAAAGCAAGTGAATTATTCATGTGTGTTTCCAAGGAATGGGCCAGTTTCCAGGAGTCAGTCCTGGATTGTGCGGAGCCAAACTTGGTTTGGATCAGGGAGATTTCAAACTATGACTAGTTCCCATTTTGTATCATCTGGATTTGGATGAATATGGATTGGACATATAACATTGTAAATATGAAGATTTATAATTGGAAATAAAGATAGGTAAAGTCTATTATTCTTTTAAAATTAGAAAATCAAGAAGGTAAAATATTCTGTGCAATAAGAAGCTTGATTTAAAAACTACGACCGAATTCAGAGTTTTAGTCTATATTTTTTGCTTAATTCTTTGTATCAAACTTAAAAATAACATAAATGATATTGATAATATAATAACTAACAATATGTTTCTCTTAGCAGCAGGAACATTTCTTGTTCTTTCTAAAAACCAAAAGTTTATGCAATATTATTTAGAATTTTTTGCTGTTATAAGCACAATACTCTAAAAACAACACTTTGAAACTCAGTTCCAAGCTTCACTTTCCCTGCAGGATCATTTTGACTGGAAAGCTTTGAAAAAATAGTGAAATCATAACCTTATAACTAAATATACATCCATCCATCCATCATCTTACACGCTCAGCCCTATTGGGGTTGAAAAGGGTGCTGGTACCCATCTCCTGAGAACAATGGGCGAGAGGCAGGGTACACCCTGGTCAGATGGCCAGTCCATCACAGGCTAAACATAGACTATGACATAATCTCAAATGCCATGAAATAATGGCCTTTTGGACAAAAGGTTGGTTATTTAAATGACAATCAAACAAATGTCAAAAAGAGTTCTCGATTTGTCTTGTTAACAAGCAGCTGCTCTGACATCAGTTAAAACCTGAAATTAGCTGTCCTCCACTTCGTGGCTCTTCAGATGGAGATTTCATAGTACGCTCTGTGTAGTCATAAAAACAATATTAAATTACTGAATCACTTTTTCTGTTAAGCCAAAAATGGCAGCTTCGTGCTTAAATGTGGGATTTTGTTTGTTGTTTTTTGTTTTTTTCAGTTCCTCCTTGCTCTGCGACCAACAGTTCCAAAGACATTTGACGCAAATCTGAGAACTCAAATATGTCTTGCTGACAGACAAGCAGACCTAGTGGCACACAGACAGTGCTGCCAAAACATAACCTCCATTTAACTCTGCTGGTGGTGGTGATTTCTGAGAGACTTGATGAGAGGTAGAGGTCAGATAGGAATCTGTATTCAGGAGAAATGATTGGGCCTTTTATAGAATTTAACTGCTGCACTTAGCAAATCCTGACTGACAGGCAACAGTTGACTTACTCTTTTCAATACCTTTAACATTATCTGGAAAATATTACTGTGCCTGGGTGGTTTAAGACAAACCTAGATGTCATAAAAGAATGACCCAACATGACACTTCTCTTGCAAAACTTTTTATAACTACAGGTCTTAAGAGGAATTAGTAACCAATTAGGAACCACAAATTGGTGAACACACATGCGACTGAGGGTGATTAAACTTTTATATGCCCGCACCCCACACAGCCTAACTGGGTTAAAATAGCAAATGGCTTCAATATGTGCAGAATATTTATTCTCATTCAGGCTGCTGGCTACCTGTTAGCTGTTTCTAGATAGACTTGCTGATGGATTCAACAGGAGCACCCCCACCGACAGACACACACACACACACCCGCACACACACCGGCAACCAGGCAGCCTGCCAAACTCTTAGATAATCCATGCTTCCACACTTTGCTCTAATAGTGTGCTGCACTGCATGATGCAAAGCGGGCAGAAGACAAGCACACACACATGCACGCACACGGTAAAAAAAAGCACACTCTTTAAAGGTTTGTCACACTCATTAAAAGTTCAGGTCAGTAACAAATCACATCAGCAGTGATTTTATCCTCCATCTTAAGAGAAAGTTTTGGCTTTGCTTAACATATTAACACAGATTCATCATAATTGTATTGATTTCTTTTCATTCTTACGATAATAAAATGGATCCCTAATACATAGAAAATATTTTTACAACACAAATTTTACCTCACTTAAAAGTTGTCTATGTACGGTAAAAAGACATGCACTCAATATTTGATTTGGGTTCATTTTGCTTGAATTACTGCGTCAAAGTGGAGTGGCATGACGGGGTGTAGCCTGAGGCATAACTGAGATGTTGAGGAACCCCGGTTTGCTCTAATAGCGGCCTTCAGCTTGTCTGTATTGTTGTGTCTGGTGTCTCTCGTCTTCCTCTTAAAGATGGAAAAAGGGGAAATTTAAGCCACTAAAAGGGGAATTTAAACCACTGAGCAACAGTCCATTCTATTTTCTACTTGGCCCAGGAGAGACACACTGTTGTTTCTGGTTTAGAAGAGGCTTTACAGATGGGATGTGACGGTTGTAGACGATGTCCTACATCTGAGTTTTTCTAGTGGCAATCAGTGATGTACCGGTTCCAGTCCTTGCCTTGCAAATCATGCAAATCTCACCAAACTAGGCTTTGCTTCACAACCCTATTTTGTCTTCAGCTATCTCTGTGTTTTGAACATATTCACATGGCATATTTTTTACTTTAACTTAATATTCCAATAAAATGCTTGGATACAGCAGTTTGTGAACAGACAGCTTTTTCACTTAAGAGAATTGAGACGATAACAGTCAAGTGACAACAGACTTCTTCACAACTGTGTAGATCACAAAATTACATTTCTACATTAAAAATACTTTTTAAAAAAAATTGTGTTATACAATTTTCTGGAAACTGAATCTGATTTTCATTAGCTGCAATCCATAGTCAGCTAAATTAATTGAAGTGCTTGAAATACATCACTGTGAGCAACAAATTTAATATAAGTTTAATTTTTGAACAGAATTGCTGAAATAAAGAACATTTTCAATGATAATGTAATTTATCAACATCTGAATATATGAAGTATGACAGAGCAAAACAATAGTTTTTGTGATTTTATCTTATGTACATCATTCGAATCTTCTTAAAGTGAATAAAACTTAATGGGATAACCATTAAGTTTTATTCACTTTAGGAATAAAGTGAATAAGAATAAAGAATAAAGTGAATAAAACTTTATTCTTAAAGAAAGTTTTATTAAACTTAAACCCAGTAAGTTTAATAAAACTTAATGGGACAACCATTAAGTTTTATTCACTTAAATATATTTAACCTACACTAAATATATTTGTGTTCTAAAGCTATGAAAACTGAGAACATGCCAAGGCCAAACCAGTTAACTCATATTAATCTGCATGGCTTAACATGTTTGTTTGTGGACACTGCCCTCTTGTGGTCATGAGGCTCTCCTACAGCTGTCAGAATGTGGCTGGTTGAGGAGTGTAACAGATTATGTATTTTAAGAAGACATGATTTTTTTTTTTTTTGGGTACCTTCGGGAAAGAGTGCAGATGGAACGGCTCCAGCGGCTTGCGTGGAAACTCCTGACTGCGATGTAGTGGAAGAGGACCAGCGGAGGGGGAGTCGCTCACACTCGACTGGCTGTCTGACATGCTGTCAGCTCCATTATTCTCCTTCCGACTTAACTTGTCTACCTAGAAATTTGTATTGTGATTGACAAAATTATAGTCAATTATTTTATTGAAAAATATCATAAAACATTTCATTTTTATTGTAGAAGCAGTAAGTATTAAGTGATGTTGCTTGAACAATATAAGTTGATTTTAATTTATTTTTCAAAATATTTTACCCAAAAACAAACCGGAGTTTGTAGACAGTTTTTGCAGCTCTTCGAAGTCTCTAAAGATAATACCGCAACTGTGACACCTTCACATAACCCTGACGTTAATATTTTTTTTTCAGAAGTGAAATCTAATACACGGTCACAGTTACATAAGATGTATTACGACAATCTTTAACGCTCTTGCTAGGTTCAAGGATGAAACACTGATGATGATATCCAGCTAAATCAGTTAAATCCCCTGGCGTTTTCTTTTCAGGCTTCTTTCCTTTTTTTAACCATAGATAAGAAATTGTTTTATGGCTACCTTTTTAAACTTCCGTATGGAAGCATATTCAGCTGCAGCTGGATCTTGATTGACCAGGGAATTCACAGAGGACAGAGGAGATCTGCTAACACCGCTCGCTCCGTTTCCTCTCCCTGCCAGGGTTCCATTAGTGACGCCGTTTCCTCTGCCGTTCCCTCTACTAGCCTGAAAACAAAAACACACAAGTTAGTCTCTCACTGATCATTTGTCTCAAACGTAAACAGAGAAAGACAACCGATGCAATGCATCCTGAATGAGCACCAATCCCATTTATCTTCGAACAAATAGAATCTGCTGGGAGTGGCAGCTCCAATATGTTTCGAACTAATTTTACTTTATTTTTTTTGGTTTTATTAGCAGCAGTTACAGCATCATTCTAACATATTAGAACCATTGTTAAGATGAGTAAAAAGCCCTTAATTAAATAGTTATTTAATCACAGGAGTTTAACTTTAATTTTTCTAGTTCCTAAATAAATGTTGTCAAGATGTTGTTTTTTTTTTATTCTTTTCTTTTAACAAAATCATTGGAATTTGATTTTTGCCACAAACTTTTTGCCACACTGTTGTCTGTAAAATTTCCTTATGCCAATAGGCTAGCATTTATTCTTCTGCAACAACCTTTCAATAGGTTGGAGCTTGCAAGTAGAGGGAAATTGGTCAGTTTCTTTAGTTTGCTCATCTTCTCTCTTCTCTTTGCGTCAACCCACCGGTTTTCTACAGAATGAGGATCTGGGTGTCAAGATGGCCATGGAAGAATGTTGATTTTGTTTCTGATAAACCTGTTTGTCTTGGCTCGGTCATGTTTTCGGTCAATATGAAGGTAAATAACCCGATGGCCAACCATTTTAAATGTGTTCTCCTATGGTCCACAAGACTTCTATTTAAAATATCTAATTATTTTAAAACATTTATCAGGAAATGCACTCCTGTGAGGTTACCCAGCCATACTCACATTTACACAAAACCTCCATCATACTAAACAGTGGGGGGGAGTTGCTTTTTCACAGTCATTCTATGTTTAATGACAAAACTGCCGGGTCTATTTGTAACTAAAAGAGTTCGGTCTTTGATTCATTTTAACATAAGTTGGTCCCAATTGATACCCCAGTTAAGCAAACTCTACATATTTCTGTTTGCAATGGCAGGAAAAGACTTTGCTCTGGCATGATTTCCAAAATACCAGTTTGCATGTAGACAGTGTCTAATGGTTACTATGGAGAACTGGTTGGATGGCACTTATTGCAGCAGTAATCCAAAAGGGAGATTTGGAGATTTTTTTCTTAATCTCCCTCATCTTCATTTTTATTTTGTGCAGTGGTGATATTAATATGGCTAAGAGACGGCAGTGGAAAAGAGAAATGCTGTTTTTATAGACCAGGGAACAACAAAGTCATGGGTTAATAATTAAAAGTCCAAGAAACTTGGAACTTTTAATAAGAATAATTAAATTATAAACGCATTTTTACAAAAACTTCCACTACATTTATTTTGTAGACATGGTCAGTGTGCCAGGAGTTGTGCCAGTGACTGAAAGAAAATCGACTTGAATTTAAGGTTGAATATTTTACTTTTTTTTTTCCGTTTTGTAAAATGTTGATTCAATTCAATTTGTATTTTTACATTTTTATCAAGTGTGCTTACATGTGTGGAGGATGCTGTACTACGCCCAATTTATACATACAGAAAACCTACTTAAAACAAACCCAGTTTAAGGTTTCACGGTCAATGAGCAACATTTCTTTCCTCTTAAGTTACAGCCTATAAATGCAACACTGCTTAATGTCTGTGTGTACATACGTTTCCTTGTCCGTTCCCACTACGAGTTCCTCCTGAGAGAGTGGGGGGGCTCTGAGCGGCTCTGACCGTCGATGGCGTGCTGCTTGATGACGTCAGCGGAGCAGAGGGAACTCTAGGAGCCGCTTCGCCTTCCCGGATCCCGACGCTTTCATACAGACCATCGTCCAGGTAACGGGTGGGCGTTGGGTTATTGCGCAGACCGACCTCAGTATAGGTATGGTCTCTGGCCTCCGCTACACCGCCTCCACCGCCACTCCCGCCTCCGCCTCCTCCTTCACCTCCTGCTTCCCCTCCACCACCGCTCCCTCCGCCTCCCTGGCCAGACGCCTGGGGACTTGTGGGGATCTGGGGGAGCTGGCGGCCATGGGAGGGCCTCAGGTCCGTCTGAGAGCGCCGACTGTGGAGGAGCAGGAGGTCCATACTGGCCGGGCGGCTCTTGCTAACAGCTGCACGGAGACAGGGAAGTAGAAGTAGTAATAGAAGAAGAAGACGTTTGAATATGCTGTTGAGAACGTGTAACAGCTCAGATGTGTATATTATTTATTATCACACTGAACCTGTTAGTTAGCACTTACAGTTTCCATTGCAGGGAAAGCGATTGATCTCATGCAGCCTGGTGTCAGATTTACTCATGGAGTTCAGTTTTGGATGCCGAAGCGTACCCTGCTGTCGCACATACACACACAGACTTGTTAATGGAGGCATAAAACATGCAAACACATGCATGTGCATCTGTTAGAAGGGAGGTTAGAAGGAAAATAGTAGAAGTGGATGGTGACAGGCATAGGGGGGTGGTTTTGGGAGTGATGGGGGGGGAGCTGTAAAATGAAAACACGTCTCACCATATTTACAGATGTCCCTTTGTCTCCGGCCGGGGGGTGCTTGCTCTTGCTTTTTCTGACACGACATCAAAGTGAGGAAGGTCACCAGAGGCCCATGGACAGAAAGAGAAAACACACACACAGAGAGAAGATAGATACCATCAGCATCTAACTGTGGCCAGGGCATAGAAGTCCTTGGTTGATAACAAGAGCCCAGTCGAACAGGGAATGGAGCATGACTCTGGCTTTTTATTGAGGCAAAGACGACCTTCATTTTCTACACGTAGATAAAATCAGATAAAATTCACAAATGTTCTTTTGTACTTTGCTCTATTCTGCCTTCAGGTTGACGACTTGTAAAACAAATGTATTCCGATAAGTGTTATGCATGCGAGGAGATCCCTGGAGGTGGCTGTAACTACAGGAAACAGTTGATATGGAGCCAAAGCAACAAGACAAAGTCAAAGAAGAAGAAGAGAAAAAAAAAACTGCTTTGCAGGTGTGACTGTGAACCGCGCTCCTCCCTCTGCCTCTTCTCCCTCGCTTTGGAGGGTGAGGCGCCCGTGCATCACGTAACACAAGAGATCCTACTGCTCTGCTGCAAAAAACACAGTGAAGCAATAAATAGAATTTCAGGTTTGCAAACAGGTGCAGAGTCCCTGCTGCGTCATCCTATTATGCAAGTCGCTGCAAAGACTGTGTCAGATCCATGTTACTGGAGCACGATATTGTCTCATCCGGCGAACTGTAACCATTTTGTACAAACATATGGTCATCATGCCCCCAAGGGATCCTGGGAAGGTGAAGAGAGATCCCCTGGTAATTTTTATAACAATTCAAAGGAGGGGGTTTACAGGAAATGATGACAGTGAAGCATAAAGTCAGAGAACCGGTATGATTATTATATCAAAACAAAACTCTTCAACAGCTTTGCTCATTTACAGACTTCAATTTGTGCTTATTTTCTTTTCAAAGTAAGTGAAATTCAGTCAGACTAGAAGGGGATAGTCTGTGAATATCCAAGTTTAAGTCTTGTCAAGGACTTTAAATTGGATTTTGTTCTGGAGTTTAAATACTTTCAATTCTAATACATAAATATGCTCTGATCCCATTGTAATTTTGGGATCAGAGGGTGACTGTGATGCTGAAGTGTGTTCTTCCAGTATATCCCTTTAGATTCCTCCAACATTCCCTCAAGTCTGTCAATCATCCATGTCCCTGCAGAGATGGATCCCTATAGCATGATCCTGCCATCACATTATTATGGGGATTGAGTAAAGTGAAGTGATAATTTTCAAACACTTTTTTATGTAGGTCAAAACATTTAATATTGGGCTCATATGGCCCATGCTTTCTTCCACATGTTTACTGGGTTTCCCCATATTTCAAACATGACTTGGTATTGCTTTCGATTAACATCAGTTTTGTTTTGAATGTGCGACTAATATTTGTGCTGGAGAGTGTTCAAGGTATGTCGCTGCATTCAGTTTTATTTACAAAAATAAAGGCAATGAATAAAAATGCATACTTCATTTTTAGTTTTATAACTTGTAAAAGAAAAGATGAACCATGTTTCAGTTTCTTCCCCCTTCTCAGTTATGCTACACTTGGCCTATGTAATAAAATCACAATGAACTATGTTCAAGTTTGTGGTTGAAATATGACAAAATGGGGGAAAAAAAGATAATTTCCCTGGAACTTAGAAGAATATTTTGCAGAAAACATCAATAGATCAGAGAATATTTTACTATATTTATTTTGCACTTTGTAAATATATATGTTTTTTTGTACTTCAACTGCATAGTATTAGTACTTCTGGTTTTTACCCCAAGTTGAAAGGTTGTTCTCATTTCATTGCATTGCTGACTCTGTTTTAACCTGGATATGACAAACTAATCTGGATCTGAATCAGCACTTGACTGTTAAAAACTGGTTATGCACAAGAAAACTACTGAACATCCAACACCATCCAGCAGGGAGCCTAAGTTCTATATTATTCTTTAGATGACATAAGATGGTTTGACATTTCTCTACATCCAAATATGCATTTCCCATGGCAACACAGGCACAATGCAGCTGCTGATTGGTCCCTGAGGATTTTGAAGAAGAAGAAAAAAAAAAGCTCCTCCCTTGAGTCTGATCCTCTTTAAACCATGGGGTGTCCCAGTGAGCGTGCCTGCTGTGGAGTTTGCTGGAGAGCAGTGACTTCGGGCAGCTCTTACTCTGGCTTGCCTCCCCCTCACTGTCCTGTAAGCATCGGTTCATCTCATCTGACACTCACAGCCATTAACATTCATTACTGCCACTGTGCTCAAAGTCGGGGATGAAAGAGACAGAGAGTAAATGGACAGAGGGAAAGGAAATAATGGAGGAGGGGAGTTCAGAAGAAGTAGGGAAACAAAGAGAAAGGAGCGGATGATCAGAGGGATCTGAGGGTGCAAGGGAAGATTTCAGCACATTTGCTAAAACTTTGGCTGTTATCTCTTTCTCTTTCTTTTCCTGCGCTGTGTGGAAAAGCGTCAATACTTTGTAAACCTTTCCTCTTTTCTAACTTAAATGGAACAGAAATATTTTTTGCTGATACTATACGTTCACTAGCTGAGACAGCACACCAAGCACCATGCACACTCTACACCCAAATAGCCGGCCCTACCCTCTCTTGTTGAAATAATTTCAGAGAAATGCTTTACTTAGTCTGTCCTTACTGGATTTATTAGTAAGTGCTGGGTCACTGTCATGTTGCAGAGTCCGATCTGCTTCAGCTTTACCTTTTACAGATAGTCTATCATTTTCCTAATTCACCCATGTCAAACAGTAGAAGTCATTGAGAGTTTTATGGTGGTGAGCCAGCCACGCCCTGCTGCAGCAAAACATTCTCAAAGCATAACCATAACACTTCCAGCTCTATGCTGTCTATCTGTCTGATTGTCCTTGCACATCCCCCAAAACATTTAAACTTCTGTCTCATTTTGGTACAAGCATGGACTTCCATATCAACAGTACCACAAACCTTATGTATGTTTCCTAATGGAGACTTCTTTTATCAAATTGCCGCCTGCTTTTAGAGCTTGCCTGTTTGGAAAGCCAGACCTGGGCGTGTTGGTAGTTGTTTTGAATGTCCTCCAGTTTCAGACCATTTTCCCTACTGTGGAATGGCTGATTTCAGATTCATTGGAGACTTCTCTAAATCCCTCACCAGACTCATAAGCTGCTGCAATCTTCTTTCTGAAGGCCTCAAACAGTTCTTTTCCAATAACCATGTTGTTTATTCTACTTTGAAGAGAGGAGCAAACCAAACTAAATGCCCTGAGTTTAAACAGGACAACCCTCCTTAAAATGAAGTAGTGATGTTGTGACCACTCTGTTTGTGATATGAACCATTTTAAAAAGAAATGTGATGGTGTCCTAATATAAAGCGAGTTCTGCTTCACTGAACTGTAACAGGCAAGTCCAAATAACACTCTGCGTTGTGTTGGTGTTTCTAAGGAAGAGGAGTTTCTGGGTGATCGGGCATTTATTTCCTGACTGAGAACATGTCGGGTTTGGATCCGTGCAATCGGCTAAGCTTCACCCTGCGCAATCTCTTGCAGCTTTCACAGACTGGTCAAGTTCACTGTAACAATATTTTCAATGTACAATGAAGAACACAATAATAAATGATGTACCTGAATGAGAACATATCGGGCTCGGCTCAGTACAATCGGCTCTGTGTCACGCAGCACTCTACAACAGAGCATTACATTAGCATTTCGCTTTAGCATGCGGAGTGTTTTTGCAATATTAAACAAACTGAAAGTACAAAAGCTGGTGCCAGGCACACTTCCAGTAAATATTCATCACACTCCATGTACATAAGTTCATAAAAATGATTACTTATGTGTTGCTAACGCTTTTCTACGCGGTGTGCTGAAAAATGTAACTCACCTACCGCGTAACTTTCACAGACTGGCACTGATTACAGGAGGCAGCAGCATATAGCCAGCCACACAGAGAGGGGGCGCTATTTCCCATTGCACTGATACATAAAGCAATCTAACACTTACACTCACCAGAATTTTACCTTTTTTCATTTTTAAGAAAACTTCAAAAGGTCTTTTCTTTTTTGTATTGTAGTCTTGATCTTGTTCAATTATAAGAGTATATGGATATGTAAAAAAAAAAACAACATACAGGCTTTCAAAGGAGGGCGCTCAATATTGTGAGTAAGTTTATCGATTTTATGTGACTAATATCAGTTTTTAATCACTTTCTATTAACTTTTATAATGATAACAACAATTAATATGCACAGTGTGATCTGTTAATGCACTTTTGGAAGGCTTTTTCCTCACTGAATTTACAGACTTACCTTTGGCAACCTACACAGACGAGGACGATAAGGATGGTGACCACAAAGGCGGAGGCTGCTGCGATTGCTCCCAGAACCAGCAGGTTTTGGTAGGGGAGCTCTGAACCTGAGTCTTCCTTGTCAGCCATGACACAAACTCTGTCTTGCTCACTTTCAGTCAAGCGCCAGTTCTGCAAATCGGATCTTGTGATCAGGAAAACCTGCAGGGACACAAGGAAAAAGAGAACACATGAGTGACATGGGAGATAAAAGAAAACAGAAAAAAAAAATCACAGCATGAACTACAGAGAAAGATGGTGTCTTTGTGTGCGCGTGTGTGCGTGAGCATGGACACACTTGCCTTTGGCTTTTTATCACTGTCTTTTTCTGACATATCAGTTTCTATTTTTGACTTTCTCGAATAATGCACAGAAAATAGAACACCTTGCAAGGAAGCAGCTAGCATGCCAAAAACACTTTGATCATCCTTTCTCTAAGCCTGAGAGAACCTTGTGTTAGTTTAACAGGGGAATGAAGACGCAACTGAGCTCCTTATAGGCAGCAATAGTGGGACCGCAGGCTCTGCGGCTGTACTTCAGCTGGGGGTATGAATCGAGTCACAGCAGGTTTAAGCACAGACGACAAGATTATGCATCATAGTAATATTGCTGCACAGAAGATAGGAGAGCATGTTTACTTCAAGTCTGTTTAGCTTTCTGACGCAAAAACCTATTCCACGAACATACACAATTCTCATTCATGTCAGACAAGATTAACTCTGGACAGATTTACATGCTGGTCCTACACGACTGGATTAGTGGAGATGGATTTGACTACTATAATGAAACATGTAAAAATCGCATATATGATTTTATTCAAGCACATTCACAGTATATTTCCTTAACAAAGTATTGAAAAGAAACAGCCTCTAAACCAGGTTATATCTGCAGTAGCTTCCTATTCTCCCTAAACCTTCTCTAAAAGCAGCTCAGGTTTACCCAGCTGCGCTAACAAGCCGTCATTATTCCAGCGACCTACTGCGCTCATGCAGTCAGTGCTTCCATAATCACAGATTAAAGGAAGTAAAACAAAACCAGGGCGCTTTAGTGATACATGTTGAATCGCAAACATACACGAGGAGTGTGACAAAGCAAGCATAATGTTTTACCATAGACATTTTCTAGAGCACAAGCGTAGCAGCAAAGTTCCTGCAGATGAATAGGCAGTCGGCTGCTGGTTCATCACATTCTCCCAGAGTTAAGTGGGTTCATTTAACAGGGCTACAAAACATTTTTTCTACCAACAAATTACATTTGCCAACTCCTATCAGTGTCCTGACTGCATTGACTTTTAAGTTTAAGCTTTAGCTCCTGGAATGTTAGTTGTTTTTTTTAGATGTAGCTGAAAAAAAACCCAAGTGATTTTGCTAGAGATACACTGATCAATGGGTCAGAGGTTGAAATTGGCCATTATTTTTTCTTGCTTGGCTCTAATCAGTAGGTCAAATAGTAAATATGATTTTTTTCTCTCTCTCTTATCACTCAACTATTAAATCCTTCAAAACTAAGAACTGTCATTATTTTCAGTCTAAAAATACATAGATCAACAACATGCATTTTGATGCACAGTTTAATAAAAATTAGACAAGGGTTAAAAAAAAACATGGCGTATAACAAAGGGATAATCTTGCATTCCCTTTATTGTCATTTAGACTGAAAACTACCTTTTCTATAAAAAAAAGCAAAACTGCTGGACATTTTTTTTTGTGTATTGTAGCCGTTAGAATAAAGAACAGTCAAAATAGGAATTGTGAGGCCAGACCTCAAAGAACAACTGGAGCCTGATATTGGGCAAGTAATGCCCAACTGGTGCATCTAAAAGATTTTCATAGGGTTCCTGCACAGTCGTAAGAATCTGGAATTTGTTCTTATAATTTCCAAGCTTGCATAAAAATGGAAAAAAAGAAAACTAAGTACAAAAATGTATTTTAGTTCTTGACATGACTACTTTTTCCATTTTCTAAAAGATACACATCTAAACTTTTGAAATATATATATAAAAAAAAGTCTTCTCAGCATTTCTGTGGTATGGTCAAAAAGGAATTCAGAAAAATCAAAAGTACTGCAAATGAATTTTATAATACTGTATTTATTTTATATGCCTTTCAAAATAAAGCACAAAGCTAGCTGTTTTTAAACAGACCTGAAAGTGATAACTAAACAGTAACATGCTAGAGCAGATCTAATAATTATGATGTCTTGAAGAAGCAGGAAAACTTTACAAGGAAAACAATAATAGAGAAAAAAAAGTTGTCATTACTATAGATTGCTTTTTCAGATCAATTTAAGCAACCTGCCATTACACACATAAACCTAAGTGTATTACTACACAGATAAAGCCACTTTATGTGTGTAGCTACACACATAAAGTAGATTTTTATTTTGTTATTTTTGCTTATGGATAAAGTTAAAGAAGAGCCCCAACTTCACAGAGTCTGTTTATTAAATTACAATAACGATGGTCTTCATATTGCAGGTAAATTTGTAATAAACAGACATTTATACCTTTTTTTTTTTTTTTTTCATTCAGCAACAGAAATATGGCATTATTATCAAATGCCATATTTGATAATATGGCATATATTATATATTAAAATGGTAAAAGTGTGCACTTTTACCATTTTAGTCATCGATATTAATGTTGACATTCTTTTCTAAACTTATCATTTCAGGTCAGTACAGGACTCTTTTCTATGTGTTTTTAATCTGCTTTTCGATCTAATCTGATTTCTCTCTATTTCCCTATGATGTCACACAGAGAAGCAGTGTGTTGTGTTTAGAATTAACAGAAGCATACAAAAACTTATCATCATACCTTTCAAATTTTTTGAAAGACATAGTAAGGTATGCACGTATTTTGAACAGAAGAAATCAAATAGCCTTCTCTTGTCTTTGGTTTTTAATAAAGAGAAATAATTTTGGTTGGGATGACCTAAAAGAAGAAAAAAAGTCAGTGTAACAATCCAGGTAAGTATTTTGATTATTCCAGAATTGTTTTAGCCCAGTAGCTACTTTTGAAGCTATTTACGATTTCTGAAGACTAACACTCATCTGCCTTACTTGAATGCTGTGTGTGCTTATTTTTCCCATTTTGAAGAGTATCTCATTCAGGTCATATTAATTCCCCACCTGATATGTCAAAATTTAACTAAGATTATGGTGAAATAATAAGAGACATATTTCCTTTAATGCTATTAAAATATATTTTTACAACAAGTGACTGAGAGGCAACCAGTGAATTTGCTTACACAAATGAGAACATATTTCCTCAAATTCAAGCATGTTTACAGTTCTGACTTACAATGAGACAGACATAGCGTGCATAAGCAGGTCATGACATAACTCATACACTACTGCAAGTTTGTGGGGGGAAGAGACTGTGGGATACACAACAACTGGTTCTGACTCTGGGTTTCTGTTTTTGCAGATAAAACGCCATCTTTTTTTCTGTTTTTTTACAATTATTTCTTCTCCTTTTGATTCCTCTACTTTCTCTCTCTTTTTCCAGATACCCTCTCCTCCTCTTCCTCTCTGTCTGCCTGACCCTGCAGATATGTGAGGCGATGCACAGCGAATTAATTAACAGAGCAGCGGTCTTAGACAGTTCTTTATGCCACAGACAGACAGGCAGGCAAGCAGAGGGAATACACCACAGAGAAAAGATGGGGAAAATTGGTGAATGAAATGGGGAGAGAAAGGGAGAGGTAATCAGACAGGAGTGAGTGAGTGGGATGAAAGTTGGTAGAGATGCAAGGAGGACAGGGGAGAGGGGAGCTCACTTAAAACATGAAGGAGGAGCGAGGAGGAGAGGGGATCATAAACAGTGGGGGAGGGAGAAAAAGAAAGATAGCGAGGAGACTCTAAAGACAGTGTAAGAGAAAAAGAAAGCGGGCAAGCCATGGGAGAATGTGAGAAAAAAAAAGAGGAGGAAATGAGAAAGAGGTCATCACTGGTATGTTTCTGTGTGCGATTTGTCAGCCTCTTCCTGAAAAATTTAGAGGAGAAACACATACGGGGGTTGCCTTTCCACCATGCGTGATGCGAGATGGGAGCACATGTCTTTACAGCATGCAACCCTCACAAGTGGCGAAAAAGACCGAGGACGAGGGGAGACAGCTTCTGCATGACGCCCCTGCAGCTGCACGCTCAACAGTGTAACACGGTCAGGGTGCAAGAATGTTTATTCCAGCATCTGTCTTCATTTCACAACGTTACCAGCAAAAATGATGACAGTGGTAACGGCAGCATATTGAGAGTGATGGCAGGGGCGGTGATGGCACTAGTGATGCCTGCTGGGGGCGATTATGATAAAGATGTCAATGATGGTGATGATGATGATGCTGATGAAGAAGGGTGCAGCTGCTAATACTGATGGAAATGAGGGTGATAATGAGGTCAAAGTGAGCGCTGTGTAGACACACTGCGGGACGGATGCAAGCAGCAGAAGAAAGGAGGATGCAGCAGTGCAGCTCAACCACAGGGTGGAAGGTTTCCTCTGAGATCACACACGCCCAGCACAAACCAGAACAAACGCGCACAAAACGCACACAGCATAAAATGATACATGGTGGAGCAGCCAATCTAACAGAAATCTTCTTGTTTCGCAACCACTTTTACCGACTTACCTTGAATGTGAATGAGGAGAGGCTGCTGCAGGCTGATTATTGTTATTTATCAATATCTGACTAATTTAAGTTAGAGTTTCTAACCTAGGTTAATAACCTTTATTTAATCAGGTTTGTCCCACTGAGATCAAAATATCTCTTTTACGAGAGACACTTGGCCAAGACTGGCAGCATACAGAAAGACAGAGAAACAAAACAATACTCAGCCACAACACATCATTAAACTTAAACTTTTGGCTATAAAATACAGTTTTGATACAAATAATTGTTGAGTCTGATCTTTCTAGCCTTTATCTTAAAAATATCATTCTCTACTCTACAGAGAGCCTGATGAACATATTTGCGGACAGATGAAGCATAGTGCTAATACTATGGTTATTAAATCAGGTCTTCTTACTTTTGACAGTATGAGGAGGTGCAAAGTCCTGCTGGATGTAATGAAATAACCTTCTCCACACAGCTTGTCAACAGAGGGAAGCAAGAAGTGCTCTAAGACCCACTGGCTGACAACTGTGATGACTTTGGATTTACTAAAGATGACTCTGCAAATCACCACTGATTGCAATAACTCCATATAGGACGTTGAACAAATTTCTCTAGGCCCTACAATCTTGATTTTTTTGGAATAAAAGGAAATTAAATTTAATTTCATCTGAAAAGATGGCCTTGGAACCTTGAATAATTGTCACTTTTCACTTTAGCAGACATCTCATCCATCCATCCAATGCTTCAACAAGTTGTCATATTATGTCAATATGACATATATGTCAAACATGTAATGCTTGACAAACTGGTTTATCAACCAATGATCAACCAACTTTCTGAAACAGCTCAGAGGTATGTCTCATGACTCATCAACTGGTAGTATGGTATATATAGCCGCAGCACAACACGATGTTACATTTCTGACAATAAAAGGACATGTATTTGGACGGGGTCAGCAGCCAGAGAAAAAAGGAAGAGGAAGAGGAGCTAAGCTGTGACAGAGGAGATAGGAGGTAAAACAGAAAAAGAGGCAGAAGAGGCCGAGAACATATGCTGTCATCGGTTTGCGACCCACAACAAGATGCTGATGGAGTTCTTCTCACCCTTGTCCTCATTCCTTAACCCTATTGAGAATTGTTTTCTCAGCATGGAGATGTGATTGCCAGCCATACACACAGATGACCCTTCTGGCTGCCATGGATGGAGCATGTGATAACTTCACAGCAGATGCCTGAAGAGGCTGGATAACACACTCTAAGAGATTCTTTCCACACTACACTGCAAGATAACAACCAGGAATGTTAAAAAGTGTAGGAAGATTGCACTGCAATTTCTATGGGTCTTCATGCATTGTTTTTGTATACTTTCTTGTATACTTTTGTGTACTTATAACTTAAAATATGTTACAAGTAAATGAAAACACAAAATATATATAAAAAAATCTATCTCAATGTTATTTTTCTTTTTCAATCCTTAGTTTCTCATTCTGTTAATTCATTTATTAAGTGTGATTCCACATACAAACGCTAGAGGGCGCCTGTGACATAGAGAAGGTTGGGCACACAGAAGAAGAATAAACCTTCCTGTTAGGTGCTAAAGAAAGCTTAACTTGTGTATCTCATCTTATCACAGGTCAGTAAAAATGTATGTTGATGTATATCGGTTACCTTCAAGTGTTGAGGTTATTGAATCAATAGTCAACTAGAGTCACATTAAGTAATTTGTGATTATTGTGTAGAAAACGGGACATACTTCTGGAGGCTAATTAATGCTAATGCTAGTGGACTTTATACATGTGTGTTGAGCTAACTGAGAAACAGCTGAATGACTATTGAATTCACTTTGAACTTATTGTGTTTTGGACTTTTTGAAATGGTTCTCACACAAAATGCATTGTTTTGGTGTCTTTATTAGTAAAATAGACATTTCTTTATAGGTTACTGCGAAAGCCAGATAAACCATATTATTATCACATTTGGTGAGTAAGCAATGAATGTCTGCGTGAACCTTGGTAAAGAGACACAGCATTAAAGGAACATTACACCTTTGTCAGTTTTGTAGTTAGCTTTTTTTTTAATTTTACAAAAAATGTTGTTATTCTGTGAAAACAATGGCTATTACAATTACTCAGTGTTACCTGAAGTATTTGATATGAAGTATTGGATATTGTTGACAACACAGATATTTACTTTTGAGAGATGAACTAAGGCTTTTGAACAAGAGAATGGAGTTTGCATGTAATCAGTCCATGGTGCTTTGGTATTTGTACGAATTGTTTTGAGAAATGCACTCACTGTTTTGTCGAGAATAATTTCAGAAATTTACCAAAGTGACAGAGAAAAACTGTAAATACACCAAAACATATACATAGTCTGCTAAAATTATTCAAAAAGCAAAAACAGATATGATGTGCGAATATAAAAAAAACTGTGTTGATTAAACAGCAGTTCCCTAAACAGTTTTTTAATTATGAATTGCCACACTGGCAGCAAGCAGGACTCCTATCAAAGTGGGACATTCTTTTTAAAGGTTTAAAAATAGGACTAACCTGATTAAGCTGCGTTTCTAGGATGACATTAACTTTTGCATTTACATTGTGTTTCCATCAGAACTTTCAATTGTCAGGAAATCATTGGCTCAGCTTCCTGTTTCAGAAAGGCAATTACTGGAAAGGCAAAGCATCCAAACAGCAGTGACTTCAGGTCTAGCCAAAAGAAAAAGAAAGCACAAAGTGGGCAGCTCTGCACAGTGGTGAGTACAAAAGCATGTTAAGGTTAACCTAAGCTTTTTACAGGTGTTTCCCTAAAGTCATCCAAAATTTATGAACTCTTAGAACTGATTTTGTTCGCTACGAGGCTCTCCTCTCCCCTTCCTGATTTATGATCGACAAGTTTCACAAAATGGAATTCTTCGGGAGGTTTTCTCAAATTTGGAAACAGATGTAAAGAAAAACTCTATGTTGTGGAGGAAAATTTGGCTTATCTGGTGCACACACACATTTGCTTGGCAATGTTGGGAGAAGAAAAAGTCTTTGAAATGCTGAAATTCATATCAGACAGTCTGTACTGATGCACATCGTGGTCAGAAGATAATCAGTAAACACGTTGGAAGTCAGGGTGCCCCAAACTGATCCAGTGTATTGTCCTTATCAAGGAACTTTGTAAAAGACAGTCATTAAAATCTCTAATAAACTTGATAACCAATCTCTGATGTTTGTGTTCTAGCTATAATTTTTATGTCAGTCTCAGCCATATTGTTAGCCAGCAAGCAATGCCGCTACATTTTGCACAGCCGTTATATTAAAACCACAGCCTACTTTTTTGTGCTCATCTTGCCAATCTGTACATTATTTTGCTGATTTAAGAAGTCTGGGTTTTCCCCAACAAGAAAAGATTTTTAAGTGCAATGATCACAGTTAAAGAAAAACTGCACTGGCAGTTGTCACATCTTGTCTGTCTGTATCATGTGACCTGCTACGCTGACAACTGTCAACGCAGTTAGCCTGATATATCAGCAAGCTGGCTGTTATAGCAGCTTTCTTAGTCTTTTAACACCTGTGTATTATGGCATATTATAGCATCCTGAATTTCAACAAGTGATGAAAAGAAGTACCGTAATTTCCGGACTATAAGCCGCGACTTTTGTCTCATGCTTTCAGCCCTGCGGCTTATACAATGATGAGGCTTATTTATGCATTTTTTTTCTAACGGCCACCAGGGGCGCTCGAGCAGAAAAGGTAAGAGTGAGACAGGGGGAATATATGTGCAGAGGAAGACGCAAGTTCAATGTAACGTAACACGTCTCCTTGCTCAGGAGGAAGATGAAGACGGCTCTCAGTGACTTTTACTGGTATGTTTTTTTTAACCAGCCCTGTTAGTGCTGTGCTACCGTGTTGCTGCTGTGTTACTGCCACGTCTCTTTTATCGGTATGTTTTTTTTAACCAGCCCTGTTAGTGCTGTGTTACTACCGTATTGCTGCTGTGTTACTGCCGCGTC
>CAEFZY010017145.1:0-46610 GCA_903066815.1 Brachyrhaphis roseni
GCAAAATTGGTGTCAACAGTGACATGTCAGACTTGATGGGAAGATGATTGATGTTAAATAAAAGTTACATATAACATCTTTCTTTTGTTGTTTAAATTTTACACTTGCCTGGCTTTATACAGTTTAACCACTCCTCTCTGTGTCAGCTCTAGAAAACATTTCATTGCGCAATATTAGATTTTAAGAAATTGTATGTAAAATTTGCTGTCTATTTGCAGCCTCTGATTTAGTTCTCAGTTTTAGTGCTGATGTGTTTAAATTGGCTTTAAAGGTTGTTTCACACTTTTCTGTTTGGGGTCAAGCACACCCACTGGCCCTCAGCCAAGGCCAGTTATAGAGGGGCCTGAGGTATTGGGTGTCAAAAACACAGATAAGACCCAAAGGGATTCCCAACCTTTCTTCTTGCCTCTATTCACAAAGTGATTAAATTTTTTGTTTTTACTCATGCAATTGGACTCCTTTCTTTAATTGGTAATAGTCTTCACTTCAATTCTTACAAAGTAAGCATCTAAAATAGAGAACAATTTTGTCATGTACTTACTTCAAGCTTTATACTTGAATCAGTTCATCAGAGCTTCACAATAAAATTATCCAATTCACCAGTTCATAAACTGTGAAAAATGCAGCACTGGTTGTCTCTGAAATTAATTTGGATTAATTTCTTGTTTCATAAATGATTTGTCTTATCAGGTTCTTTATAAACATTAATCCATAAACAGTTTTAGCTGAAGGATTTGTGTAACTGCTCTTCTGTAGCATAACATTATTAAAATGTAGCCAAGTTTATGTTTTTTTCTGATGAGAGTCAGATGGTGTGGATGTCTAAATTAATAGAATTGAGCCTCCAAATTGAGACCTGTGCTGTTTCACAAGGTCCCTGGTGGCAGCAGAGGAAAAGATGAAACATGCAGATAAGAGTCAAATGGAGCATATTAAGTTAAACGCATCGCACAGGAAAGGATGATTATATGTTTTTGTGTGTTTGGGGGTTTGAGAAGTATTTTTATATTAAAAAAAAGCCATCTATTAAAGTTTAAAGTTTAACTTTGAATATCTGCACCAGCCTCCGTCATAATACTGCAGAGCTCTTAAATGCTTTGCAAACAGAGAAAGGCAGTCTCTACTCTCCAACTCTCAGAGTGTGAATTAAAATATTGCATCCAACACAAGACTATCAAGACTAAACCTAAATGCAAAGAATACACGCCAACTTAAGCGTTTTTAAGTCATATCCACATAACAATAGAGGTTTTTCCAAAAAATAATCTTTTAAATAAAACAAACCCTCATAAAACCCAGAATAAGTCCAAGGAAATTATCTTAATCCACACCCAAAATAAACCAAAGCATGTAAAGTTTTAATACATGTCACTGAAATAAACAAAAGGCAATTACAAACCAAATAAAGATACTATTTGGCACATTTTATGTTCTTGAGAGCTAGATTAGGCTGTGACATTATCATTATCTATGGAAATACCCACAAATGAAAAACAGCTTGGTGATATTTGCTTTCACTTGTTTGAAAATAAATAAAAAATATTGTCTATAAATAAATAAATAAATTAATTCATTTTGAGGCCCTAGAAACTTGTGCTATTGTCCAGTCAGGTGGGATAGGTTTAATTGGAAGCATATCCCAAATAATTCAGCTTTTGGCCCCATACAATCTTGACATAAAATTACTTCTATTGGAGTTTTCTCTACAATGTAACATTCGAGCAAAAGAGTGGGAAAAAAAAGTCTCAACATCTTAACAGAAAGTCTTGATTTCCCTCCTTATGATGGGAAGACTGTAAATGTGAAACTGAAGGCGGGCTCAGGCCCCCACAGTAGGAGGTTCACTCTTTTTTTTTTTTTTTTGAAATCCCAAAACAAAACACATGTTAGCTCTTGCAGCAAACAGTAAGTGGAAGTCACTTCGATAAGCAGGACCCCTGACGGACTATTGCTTCAACAAACAGCGCCTTGGACAGGCATTTATCAGACAAGGTCAGGTACAAAGTCACAGGAGAAACCCGGCCTCTGTCTGCTGCCAACATCTGGCCGGAACGGGATGCTCCTTGAAAATGTTTAACTCTAACAGCGTGGTAAGTATGTGGAAAATTATTGAGCGAGTTGTGCCACCACTAATATTCAATTCATACATTTTTATATTTTCTGTATTTCTTAAATTAATAGCTGTTATAGGAGAACAGTCTACGAATGTCGTTGTCGTATTACTAATAGTTTGACTGACATTTAGTGATGAGTTCAAAACTCTGCTGTTATAACCTAAAATAACAGCTATATAGCGGACGATAATGACCAATAAAAAAGCCAATACATTAACGACAACATTCTCAAAAAGAATGTTGTCGTTTTAAACGTCTATTTAATAAAATATTTTAGGAACAAATATTGTCGGACCTTACATTAAGAACATCAATGGGCAAGATTAGGGTTTATTTAAAGTTTTTGCTATTGTTTTCTTTCAGTAAAAAATATCATGTAGAAACACGTCGGTGTTTTCAAATTTAAGTTACAGATGTTTATGTGTGACTTCACATTCACATGGAGGACATTTAAGTTAAGGTACAAATTCTACATGATCTCTGGAGTCGAATAGTGCACTCAAATAGGGTTAGAGACGACAGAACGTCTTAAATGTTGAATCTGACCAGGTGAACACACCTTCCGGCTATTTGCTGCACGTGCGAGCTCGAGCACCATCAGTGATAAACAGACTCAGCTGCGCGCGAACCAGGTCATTGAACGCCAGTTCTCATTTTTAAAGAGAGACTTGGTTAAAATAAAATTAAATAACAATAAATAAATAAATAAATAACCAATAGAAATAACTTAGTACCGTTTGTATGGTCAACGTCTCAACCAAAACAACGGCCTTTACTTATTGTTAATAAACGACACCAATAAGCACTTTCATTTTTTTTTTTTTTTCGTTTTCCACTATGGGTCGTTATTAATGTACGCGACCAGGTCACAGAGGAAATATTAGGAGGACGTCAGCTTACATGTTCATTTAGGGTGATACGTCCTCTGGACTTGTGACACACACCATGTCGGAGGGAGACACACCAACAGAGGAGGAAATTTTCTCTCAGCTGCAGCAGGAGAACGCCTTTTACGACACAGTAGGTGTTTTCAATATCAAATTAACAGCCCTTTCTCCCTATATATTTGGTGAGAGAGACCGAGGGGGGAATTAAAGACGGACTGTGTGGCTCGCATGCCAGTGCTCCGGAAAACTCACACAAAGTTACAGATATTTAAGTTAGGTTTTTTTTTTTTGCGCTTTACTTTATTAGATAATTAGGCTAACAATTTACTTGATAAACAGACTTGGTTCTTAACTTTTTCTGACTTCTTGTACTCCAAGAACTTGTACTATAAAACTTTTAAACTCGTTTCAAAAATGAAAACAGATGTAACTGAAGAGATAAGGCCTACTTTTTATACATTTCAGAATTACTCGTTCTCATATAGACTTCCTCAAGCTTTTTAAGCACAATATTTTGGGAGTATGGTGCTTAAAATGCTTCAGAAAAAAAAAAAAATCTTAGCTGCAATGGATATGTTGGGTTAGTATTTGAAATTGTGCAAAAAGCCAAAAGTAAGACAACATAAGTGGAAATCTATCAATTAAAAAGGGTAAATTACAGTCCTGGTGGGGAAAAAAAAGAGTTAAAAATGCCATACACACGTTTACATTTAGTATATTTTTGAAGACATCTTCATTGCTTTTGATTTCTTTTTTAAAATAACACAGCAGAAACAGGGCTTGTTAAAAAGTCTTAATTATTCAAGTTATCAAAAAAAACCGTTCCATCTTTGGATTATTTAGTTAAGCTAATGAAAATCATGTATTGTTTCCATTTTATTTATAGAAATAAAATATTTTTGGGTGGAGGCTAAAGGAGGTAAGTTAGTTCCAACCAATTTTTGAAATAAACTGAATCAATAAAATTGCTTAAATTTTAATGATTTTGTTTACTAAAAATCATTAAAAAAAGATTTTGTTTAGTAATTAAATTGATTTGGGTTCTAACTATTCAGTGATATGATGACTTCAACATCTGAATAGTTCAGCTGGTCAGATTGAAGCACACAATTTGTGCCCACGTTGCTAAAGAGGATGATGGCATATTTTTGAAAATTTCTCAATTCTGAATTGTCTTAATATATTTTTAAAGCCTTTAAAGTCAGATAGATACATATTTTCACACAATTTTGTTTTTTGTGTTTTCCTTTGTCAGTGTGGGGTTTGTGTAGATCACTTTAGTTTCTGCCTCCTAATGTCTGTTTATTATGGATCCAAATCTGGAGATAAAATTGTTCTTGATTTCATCAGAGCAATTTTCTTTAAGCTATGCTTCTTCAGGAGTGCAAAAAAACAACAAAAAACTAGTAGAACACGCATCAAGTAAAATAAACTAGTTTCTTCAGTTTTTCAGTGGCTACAACCCCATAAATAAGTTAGTACTCTGTCTCATAATTGTGTATTCAAAGTTCACAATCTGTGATTACTTGTCCCCGACAGGGTTCTTCTGGGGCTGATGATATTTTTGAAGAAGACTCCTACTCTCCTTCCTCTCCCTCGTCTTCCTCCTTGCCATCTGTCCCTCCATCTACATCCCACCAGGTGAAGATCCCTTGTGCCTCCTGTGGGAAAGAAATTGTGGACAGATACCTTCTCAAGGTCTGAATCATTCCTTCACTGTCATCATTGCTGTTACTGACATCTCTTGTATCCTAGAAAAAAAATTGTAGTGAAGTATTTTGCTGAAGAACATCCTTCTCCCCTAAATAAATCCATCCTATGTATGTCCAACCAAATGTATTTTCTTTCCTGTAGGATGTAGTGTGTGGCTTCTGTTGATTTCAAATGTCGTCCACTCCCTCCTCTCCCGTCATTCAGGTGAACGACTTGTGCTGGCACGTGACATGTCTCGTATGCAGTGTATGTAAAACGTCCCTGGGGCGACACGTGAGCTGTTATGTGAAAGACAAACAGGTTTTCTGCAAACTTGACTACTTCAGGTGTGTTGGTCCTAGCAGTCTTTGTTTTCACAATTTCATTGAACAATATTGTTTGAGTAGCAAAACAAAGAGATGTTTAAACTAGTCACAAATATGTGTTTGGTGCATTCAAATGATCAGGAGATAGGAATTGTATTCCCATAAACTTTAAATTGCATAGTGAAAACTAAAATCACTAAAATATCAGGGCCTAATATTTGTATTTTTATTGTTTTTGTCCAGTGAAAAACAAGTTTGCACACAGTAATCATAGCAAACAGTGCTGCAATTTTTGTTGTTTTTAAGCTAGCTGCTAAAATATGAATAAGTCCCTGTGTTTCCTTGATTAACAGTCTAAAAGGAAAGCCTAAAAGTGAACTATATCTTATGTGTAAAAGGAATTTTAACATGGCTAAATATTTCAACCATTTGCCTCACTTATTTTCTTTCATTTAGGAGGTATGGCACTCGTTGTGCACGTTGTGGCCGGAACATCCATTCTGTTGACTGGGTGCGCCGTGCAAGAGGAAGCACCTTCCACTTGGCGTGTTTCTCCTGCTCCTCATGTAAGCGGCAGCTCTCTACTGGAGAGGAATGTGGACTGGTGGAGAACAGGGTCTTCTGTCGAAGTCACTATGACATAATGATGGAGAATCTCAAACGTGCTAAGGAGAATGGTGAGCATACAAATGGGATTATGCTTGAGAAGTGAGATAAGAGAAACAGTTGACTCTATATATATATATATATATATATAACATTTGGTACAATAAATATTCTAAATACACATTACTCAACTTGCAAGTATGCTAAGCATTGATATGGACTGTGGAAGTAACTGCATTCCCTTCAATTGATCTATTTTGCTGTGTCTTCTTCTAAAGAGCAACCAAAATTGGACGATGACCTGGCCAACCAAGATGATACGAGTGCAATTCCCCGACCAGCAAAGAGGGCCAGGACCAGCTTCACTGCTGACCAGTTACAGGTACTTTGACCTGGAAGTTGTGGTCCACTGAACCATTTTCTCATGAATAAAGAAGAATTAAGAATTGATGCGATGCATCCATTAAAATAGTCCTTCAATTAAGACATTTTGAAAAGCTAATTATTATTATTATTATTATTTTTTTCTTTTTAAATTACCCCAAATATTTTTACTGGGAGCGGCAACAATTCCACACAAAATGTGGAGATTTGAATTATTGCATCATATTTTATCGGAGCATTTTTTTCTTGGTGATACTGAATGCAAACAGAAGTCTCTCTCGGTATTATAAATCACAAGCTCCAGAGATCTGTCTAGCTTGTCCTTGAATGTATCTGCAGATCATTTTGAAAACAGATTAACCGTATATATTCAATAAAGTCTGATAAGTGTTTTTTCTAAAACTTTCTCTGTCACTCAATCTGTAGGTGATGCAAACCCAGTTTGCTAAAGATAATAACCCAGATACCCAGACTCTACTGAAGCTGGCAGAGAGGACAGGTCTTAGCCGCAGAGTAATTCAGGTAATTTTATTCAACATATCCAAAACGACCATTTTGGCCTTTGTGATGTTGGATATATTTGCAAAAATATAGTGTTCAAAATATGTTGACCTTTGAAATGAAGTAGGTATTATATGTGTTTTAGTTCATATTTTGCTTTGGTCATCAGCCTGACCTTGGCTCTGTAGCATTACATGTTTTGTGCATTAAAAATGTTAATTCCCTTGTTCACTGAATTACAGCAAAATAAAGTTACAGGATACAAACATGCATGTCTATAAGAAAAGTATCATATCACCAAACAAAAACAAACTACATGTCTTACCCTGTAATAAACATAATTTCCCCATCTTCAGGTTTGGTTTCAGAATTGCCGAGCTCGTCAAAAGAAACACATTTGCCCAATTCAGCCCTCTTCAACCATGATGACATCACTTGGGCCTAGTCAGCTTACTCCACCTTTGATGGAGGATCTACAATATACAACCTATTTTTCTCCTGATACACCACTTCTCACTACTCTGACTTATATGGAAGGTAATTAAGCTATGCAAACCCTCAACACTATTCTAAACTCCTACTGCTAAAAACAGCCAACAGATCTATCTGTTTTAACCGGATGTCATAAGATGGTCTTCCTCTTACTGGGTTTGGCTAATATTTATTTATTTGAAATAAACAGTATTGTTTCTTGACACCCACATCAGGCAAATTAAAAGCCAATCACAATTAAATTACAAATTTGCTTATTAATTCTTAAGTTGACACTAGTTAAATCTGCTTTCTTTGACTTATTATTTTTTTCTTTTTTCTCACTTTTCCAGTTCAAACTCCGGACCAACTTTTGCTTCAGCCGCTCATGTCAAATTCCCTGACACAGCTCCCAATCAGCCACTCCTGAATACCATTACATAAAAAATGAGTCTAAGAGGTTGAAGAGATACTCTAGTGGAAATCAATTATTTGTCTATAAAAGTCTTTGCAGGTGTGTAAGGGGTGAATGGGTAACTACCGTATAAGATAAGAGCACTAAACTGCCAATGTCACTTGGTCACTGTGGAAAGAAAGAATAAACTGGTAAAGTCAATGGATTAATTTAACTTATTCATGGAGTCACATGGGAAGTTGTTAAAATATTAATGTTTTCAAGATTAAACTTCTGTTTATGTGTATGTTATGCATTTTTGTGTATTTAATTTATCAGAATATATGAAATCTGGCACTTTGTTATTGAATATAAAATTGCTTTAGTTTTATATTTATTTGCTTTTGCTAAGAATGCAAAGAGAATGTCAGCAGTTACAATGTGGAAATTAAATCGTTTGATTTTTCTTCGTATTGAAACTGTGTCAGCAGTTACTGGACTATGTCGCATTACAAACTGAAACCACATGAGGAGAAAATTAAATTTTTGTTTTTCTTTTTAAAACTGTAGATCTGTACAATGCATGAGCAATTAATTGAACAATAAATTTAGGCTCTGTTTATTTGGCAAAGATTGTTTTAAAGTGCTATAACTGTTGGCTAATGTATTCCAAGTGTCAAATATTTGCATTATATATATTAATGTAATGTTCACTCAGTTGAACAGGCTCTTTGGCTGCAGATTCTTGCAGTGGACACAAATGACATTCCTTAAAAGGTTAAATGTCACAGAGTAATAGAAGCATGGATGCAGAAGAAAATAAAATAGTCAAATTATTGCGTCTTTTCTTGTCATCAAATTACTTAGTATTGTTATTGAATTTCTAATTTTGCACAGCCCTGTCTGATAGTCTATGCATCCAGATTTAAAGTTCCTAAGTGTGCAAATTGAAGAACAAAAGCTGACTGGCTAAAATATCATTTCCATGTGAAAAAGTTCTTTTTAGCAGGTGATATGTACTCAAGCCATCACAATTCATACAGGGACTTTAATGACATTTAAACTGGATCAGAGATACTAGGATAACACTTTTTTGTTGTTTTGTGTTTTTTTTATTTTTTTTTTAATCAAATCAGTTGTTTTTATAAATTAAATTCCCCTAGCAATGCAGCTGTGAAAATAATGTATTTGCACTAAAAGTCACAAATTGATCTGATTGAGCTGATAAAAACGACTCTATATACAGCAAATCTTACATGCATGTAGTATTATGTAAGACCTAAACAAACCACTGATGTGGTTTGAATAAATACCTCAATGCTGGAAAAACTACTGAAAAATGTAAAATCAGATCTTTCACTGTGATTGAACTTGAAAGGCAGATAGAATGATCAAATCTTTATAGTAATAAGTGGCTATGCAGTAATCCATTTGGCCACAAATGTCATTGTACGGATAAAAATGTTTTGACAATGCTTAAGAGAAGCACTAATTGTTCACATAAACAGAATTCACGCTGTTTTCTTAAAGATAGTCTCTAACATGCAAATGTGGGCATCAAATAATCTAGACTTTTTCTTTATCTCTACATATTAAAAGTGTCTAACCTATTTAGTTGATTACATCCAGTGTATTAAAAAACACATGGAACTGATATTTTATAATACAGAATAAGTAAAATAAAATGTAATAAATCAATTTATATATTTTCTGACATTTTATGGACCATCATAAACTAGAAATACAGAACAGGTAAAGATACAGAAAGAAAAAAAATAAATTGAGACCGTGGAGGTTCAGGACAAATCCTGAAATAAGCAAATGGAAGTTTTTCATAGTAGATGAACAGATCTTTGAAACTTTGAAAACTTGTAGCCATATACAAGCCATATACACTTCACATTTTTATGTCACTTTGCATTGGTCAATAAAATTCCAACAAAATACAGTAAGACTGTAACAGTAAACAAAGTAAATATTTGACCGATGTTTTAGCAACACTATTTTCTTTCTGAATGTAGATAATGAAAAACTGAAAAGGAAGACAAATAGATTTGGGTAAACAAATTATTTTTTATTTTGATTATAATGTAACACAAACTTTTCATTTTCGTCTGTGAGACTTAATTATGTAACTCCAAATCTCTTCCTTCGCTATGATTAAAAAAATAGACAACAGGGAGAGACCTTAGGTTCTTGAGAGAAAATTAAAAATAACAACGCTCTACGTAAAGAACCCCCTGGAAAGTAGCGCTCTCTGGTGGATAGTGAGAGTAAAACCTGAATTTGAGTACTGACGTTTCTATCTTAAAGGAAATGTTCACATCTTTAGACAAAAACAAATGTTTTATGACCACATTTTATTGTAAAAATATATGCACCTCATTCCTCCATGTCCCTTCGTGCATGCTTTGCTTGTTTTTGCTGATACTATTTTCTGGCGCTTGGAAAAGATTACGTAATCTCTTAGTTTTATTTTGAAAACATAACCGGAAGCGGGGTTTATCACTTGGCATGCGCAGTTCACAAGGAGGAAAAGCTTCAGCGGGTATCAGCAGTTGGGAACTGTAAACACTATCTTCCAAGGCTTCTTCTCTCTCAGTCAGTGGGATGGAAATATAAGGTAAACCCCCCTCTTAAAAATACTCACCCCTGCAGCGTATTGTGATTTTATTTTTTCGTTACATCGTGTACAAAATAGCTTATACAAACCTTGGCACAGTTTATCCAGTGAGGTTTTGTCCTAATCTACAGCTAAGGCGTAAACGGTATGAATTTGTAAGCTAACTCTTAAAGGTCTGCTTCAAATAGCAATCAAACCATCTCGCTGTAATAAGTTGTCTCTTGTAGAGTGACGACATGTACCGGGGAAGTGCTTTTAATAACGCTAGCTCCTGATCTTAGCCTCTCCCAAATACTGGGGAAGTTAATCAACGTCAGTCAGCAAGTGTTGCTTCGTTTATTCTAGTTTTCTAAGAGAAACATTAGCTTTAGATACTTACCAAAACCATATTTATACAGTAACATTTTGTGCAGTCTGAAAATGACCGCTATTTCATTAATAGCTTTTTGTTTTGCGCATTTTAGATAAACTAGTAGTTAGCCTGTGTTAGCTTAGCTACGTTTGTCGTTAAAAAAAGTGCATCCCATATTACTGGGCGTTTTTTATGTACATGTTTTTTTTCAATCTTTTTTCTAAGGGGGCTTGTTCAGTAAAATTACTGCAATCAGGTAATAGATGCGCTAAATCCGACTAACTTGTTTTCCTTTGTGGTCCTAAACATACAAAGCAAACAGAGAACAATCAAAACTGTTATACATAAATGCAGAGTTTATGAGCTGCATTTGTTATTTCATGCACGTACACAATGCAAACACTGCTTAAATTCAGGTATTATTGAATTTTAGAAATGTCCCCTAAAGTGCCTTGATACATTCTAATTTTAAACTATGACTAATTGATACTAGGGGGATTTTGTAAGTGATTTTAAAACACAAAGATGGGTGAAATGACAAGATTAATGTCTATATTATTGTCTGTGTTGACATTTTAATAATTTATTCTTCCCCTTGTTTTAGCATGATAAACAAATGTAGTGGCAAGAGTAAAGTTTACCTGAGTTTTGTTTACCATTTAAAATTATTTTCACAATTTTCTTTTACCATAAATAGATAGAATGTTGTTCTTCAGAGATGTCTTCAGCCTGATCATTGCCTTCCTGCAATTTCTCATCTCTTTTCAGTGCTCTGTACGAAGCAAAGCATAAAACAAGGGGATGTTTTTTACGAGGCTACAATACCTTAGTTGTGGTTGAAAAAAGACAATTTTCTGTAATATTCAGAAATTCACAAATCTCCTGCTGTTCCTGATGTCTTACTTCGAAATACTTTCAGCTATAGACAACATTCTTAATATACACTCATCCAAATTGGATCTTTCATTTGTCAGTCTGCTGTTACTTTAAATTTGCACGCCGTTTTAAGATGATTACGGCAGCGCCTTATGGTAGTTTATGAACAAAACATTGTATCGTAGCTAAATATCAACGCTTCAACCTTCCTTGTTATTGGTTAACGTTGCAGTTAATAAGTGTTGTGAAGTTTTTTGGGGCTTTATATTTCAATGAAGACCAGATCTGACTGGACTTTGTGCGTCTGCTGCTGATGTTGACTAGAACTATATTGTTTTGATGGAAGAACAGAACCGTAAAGAAGGATTTTAATACTGAACATGACATGTCGTAACGACAAAATGTGCTCAATGGATGACGAGCGCGGTCAGGAAGGTTTCTTTTTAATGGAGATGAATTTGATAGCATTACGTTACAAAGGCCTGCTCTTTAGGGTTGTAAAAAAAGAATTTAAAAGATGATATGCGTTTCCAAGAGAAAATGTAAATGCAGAAAGTATTTGCATTTAAATTTTAGAAAAATGTTGAGACTTGATGAACAATAGATTGTGATTTGTTCTGCTGTCTTTACAGGGTGACGTGAATCAGATATTGTTCTTCAGTGCATGGACACAAAGCCAATGCGCAGGTAGGTGTAAATATACATAATTATTTTTTTGTTGCCTCTGGACTCTAAAGCCTTGTCTGAAAGCCACTTACCTGCATTAATGCAGTTTGAGAATTAAGATTTAAACCATTGTTACTATCTCCAACAATTTTAAACAGCTTCTAGGTACTTATTCAGACATCAACAGCCATAATTGATTTATCGAGGAAAAGTTAATGGCTTAATACTCTGGAGTGAAACAAAAAAGATTTTTGTCTCCACATTGCATTACTGTGATAATAATGTATGCAATATATATATATAGTGAAGAACTTCCAAGAATAATTGCTAAATATTGAAGTACCATGCATTCAGGCTCTCGTTGCGTTGGATGTAGTCAGCGACACAAGTAGTTTTATACACATCATTAAAAAACTACAACTAAGTTGTTTCAGTGCAAAACAGCAGACGTCAGCCTATTTTGTTCCAGTAGCTGGAGAGACGACTCATCAATCTGAAAGGCCTGTTTATTGAGATCTGTTTGCTGGCAGGAAGACAGTAAAACCTTTTTAATTCCTTAATTCCAACGTTATCGTACATTTCATTTTTTCCTAATTTCGTTCAGCCTTATTGACTTGTTGAGGGTTGAAGTAGAACAGGAATGTGGTTACACACACCCATGTGCTATGAATAAACTATTGCCATCACCACGACTGAAAAAAGAACTTGTTGGATTACCATGTGTGAATGAGGTTTAAGAGGCAATGGAGGTTAATTGGCAAAAGAGGATGGAATACCACTATATATTTAATATCAGTCAATAGTGTCAATTGTTTCAAAGTTATAGATGTATTTCTGGAGTTCTGTTTTATTTAGGATGATTAGGACTGAGTGTAGATACAGTCCCTTGCAAAATGGTTTCCATCTCTGCAACTTCTTTTTTACATCTTGTCACTTCACATTCACTAGCTTCAATATACTGTGAGTCTTATTTGATAGACTAACACAAAGTACAAATGTCAAATTGTAAAGGTGATCATAATATTGAAGTAGAAGTAAAACTCAGATAGAAAGGTAAGAATTTACAGTCACCTTAACATATTGTATTACATCCACTTGTGTGTAATTTGAACTCAGTGAACTCAGAGATCACAGCTGCTCTCTGAAGGCCCCAGAAAATTGAGAGATAATGCTGGTAAATACGGAAGAGCACATCCGACAGGTCAGGGATAAACTTTATAAAGAAGAGTAAAACAGGATTAAGCTCCAAAAAAACAGGTTTAAACATCTGACAGAGCAGTGGTCGATCCATCACTTGGAATTGGAAAGATTTATAAGACACAAGTCTAAACCTTGGGGCCAACTAAACTGACGAGCCAGGAAAAAAACATTAATCAGAGAAGCAACCAAGTGAACAACTAAGTGGTGAATAAAAAATTGTCTAACATTTTTATTCTAGTCAGCTGACAGTTGCTTGTATTTTTTAAATATCATCTACTTTGTGTTAGTCTGTCATGAAATACATTTATGTTTCTGGGTATGACATGACTCAATAAAAAAACAAATCAAGGAGTGTACTATTGCAACAGACTTTAAATGTAATGAGTTGTTTTAACATCAAAACTAAGTGCTCTAAGCATAAGTGCAGCCTGTAAACGACGACTCATGTCTGTAATGAGTTTTCTGTTTTGAAGGCAGAATGAAAGCAGTCAAATTGAATTGAAGTTTGAAATGATCATAATGATCTATAAATATGACTGATTAGATTTTTTTGGTAAATATTGCCCCCTTCAAACAGCACAATTTAAGTTGTAATTCAGGATTACCCCTCCTTTACTGAATTTGTCCCATCCAACGTCGGACGGTAAACTTTCTAATCACATTCGTTCTGAATCGATATTCAACTCCTGTTGGCTCAACAGACTCTGTTTGCACAGACATGTAAAGCAAAGTGAGAGCCGACCGCAGTAGCATCTGTTGAAATGGATGTGTTTAAATGTCAGGGACCTTTGACTGGCGCTGTGAACATAATCTGAAGTGAAACCCAGCATCAAAGTGACTGTGTGTTCTCAGCGCTAAAAAGATCTCGGGGACACACGGAGGTAAGCGACTGGTGTGGATACGTTTACACTGACTGCGGCTCCACTATATTTGGTTCAGCTGACTTAGAATTAGCCCAGGTCTGTGCAGTGGCAGTTGAGACAGCATAGAATGGACACACCTACTTGGGGGGGACTTTTAGGAGCAGGGAGGTATAAAATATCCAATTGGATTCAATACACAGTTAAAACAAAGTGAGGTGAGCTGTAGAGGACTTCAGTCATTAGAGTTTTCTCCATTAAGTTGTGCTTATTAATGCCATGTCATTCCAAACCTGATGGCCTGCATATCCAGTGCAAAGTGCCAAGCTGATGTTTAATTTCAGCTCTTGGATTTTCATCTGCCCAAACCGTGACTGAATGAAGCTTTGCTTTTTTATACTACAAGCTTCTAAGTTGTGTAAACTTACTTCAGGTTAACAGAAAAACATCTGACTTTTTTATGATGCCATTTCAGAATTTGGAGAGAGCTGTAATACATCTGGAAAACATGCTACAGCTGTAAAATATCACTTAATTTCATAGAAATAGGTTATTTATGTGATTTATGGTGTACTTATTTTCCATTACATTTATATTTATGTATAATCTTTTTTTGCTAAATTGCCACACGTTAGACAGAATTAACCAGACTGCTCGTGACATTTCTGATCTGCCAGGTTAGACACGTGAAAAATAAAATAACAAAACTTGTCCTTCTGTTGCAAAACAAAACTAATTATTTAGGATGCCAAGTTGTAATTTAGCTTTTCTTCTTTCTACTTTCAAATTTGTTCCTTTTTTTTATTATTATTATTACTTTTAAATCAAAGGGCCACCAGCGCACGTCAGGACTCCACTGGAATGGACATCACCAGCCGCTGTACCCTGGGGGACCCCAACAAGCTGCCTGAAGGGGTCCCTCAGCCAGCGCGCATGCCTTACATATCGGACAAACACCCACGGCAGACGCTGGAAGTGATCAATCTACTGAGGAAACATAGGGAGCTGTGCGACGTGGTGCTGGTGGTGGGCGCCAAGAAGATTTACGCTCATCGTGTGATCCTCTCTGCCTGCAGCCCGTACTTTAGGTATGAGAAGGCTCTCTGCGGTTTCTCCCCCCGGCACGTTTTCCATTAAATTAAAGGTCAAAAATCTGGAGGTCCTGAGAATTGGCTTCAGTATTATTGAATGTGTGTTTCGGTGGTCTCCTTAGGGCGATGTTTACTGGGGAGCTGGCAGAGAGCAGGCAGACTGAAGTGGTTATCCGTGACATTGATGAGCGAGCCATGGAGCTGCTCATTGACTTTGCCTACACCTCACAGGTAGGAAGGACGGCGCTTGTTCACGGTACAAAAATACTTGCACACACATGCTGGTGGAAGTTGAGAATCTGGAGATTTTATAGTTTATTCTTCTGAGTTAAGATCCACTGATGCTTTTAAAGTGGCTTTTTTTCTTACTAGTTCGAATTAGGTTTTAAATAAAAGCGATATGAGGGTTTATCTCCTAGAAAACCCCCAACCTTTGTCTGCTCGATAGGAAAAAATATGTGAACCTTATTCGTGTCTGGCCTTGTAGGTGACAGTGGAGGAGGGGAACGTCCAGACGCTGCTTCCTGCCGCATGTCTTCTCCAGCTGGCTGAGATCCAGGAGGCCTGCTGCGAGTTTCTAAAGAGACAGCTGGATCCATCCAACTGTCTGGGCATCAGGGCCTTCGCCGACACCCACTCTTGTCGGGAACTGCTGCGAATTGCAGACAAGTTCACACAGCATAATTTTCAGGAGGTAAAAACATAGATGCAAGAAGAGAAAAAGCGCTTTTAAATTTTCTGTTGTTGTTTGTATTGATCCTGTCCTAAGCTCTGCCAAGGGAATTAGTTTTAATGGAGACGCAGCACATTACTGTAGTGATTTAGATTTGTACATCTTCTCTACGGAGGTATCACTCCTTCTACTTAAAGAGGAGGACAAGCTCATGGGAGCTATAGAGGACTGGATTTTTACTATCTGCTGAACAGCCACAATACAAATGTGCAGAAATGGCATTCAGTGTTTTTTTTTTTTTTTAATACACCGTCATTGTGTAAAATAGATCTGGTCAAATATCTCCTCAACCAGTTTTCTTAACGTTTTTATTTATTTGTTTATTTTTTATTGTGAATATCTGCAAAAATAATCAGGTAGGGAAGCAGCAGAAGAGGATATGCCTCTGACTTTGCTATAGTCTACTGTGAAATATGTTGAATGTTTAATTCAGAAACCGTTATTTTGACTTTTCTACTCTCATAATTACAATGACAGACTTGTTGTGAGATTAATTCTATTGATGAATGATTTAATTGACTATAAGTGTCTGTCTTCCATTTCAGTTAGTCAACAGAAAAAGAACATTTATAGAAAATAGTGGTTTGCCTCCGGTGTGGTGCTCTCACGTGTCCTGGTAATTTAATAATGATACATGATTGGTGCTGCTGTTCATTTCTTAGGTCCTTGAACCTATTTCTGCCTTTATTGTTTGGGTTTACATGCAGCGTCTTTACTTCACTGTGAGAAGTATGACATGTCAAATCCTAAAATGGTAACTGAATATGTAAATTCCAAATTGAAATTATTTCAGAACTTCACACTAATCAAAGCTGATTTACTGAGACTTGAGTCCTCCTCTGCATGTGATTGCAGGTAATGGAAAGTGAGGAGTTCATGCTGCTTCCTGCCAACCAGCTGATTGACATCATCTCCAGCGATGAGCTGAATGTGCGGAGTGAGGAGCAGGTTTTTAACGCCGTAATGGCATGGGTGAAATACAGCATCCAGGAACGCAGACCCCAGCTGCCCCAGGTTTGTTGGAATATTGTTACTGCAGGAAGCCGTGCAGTTAGCGAGTGGTATTTCAGAAAGTTCTGGATCATTTAAAACGTCTGATTGTTGGTTTTTATTCTGAAATAAATCTGGTAGTTTTGTTGCATTTCTTTTTGTTTATTATTTCAAAATAATGTCTGCATTTCAGTATGTTTAGGCTTCATATGTGCTTCATTATTTCCTTAATGATGTTCAGATGAGATGCATGATGCCTCTAATGTTTTCTCTACAGGTTCTGCAGCATGTGCGTTTGCCATTATTAAGCCCTAAATTTCTGGTGGGGACCGTTGGTTCAGACCCCCTGATCAAAAGTGATGAAGAGTGCAGGTGGGTGTGTTTTTTTTAATTATTTTTTTTTTAACTTTTATTAATATTTCTTGGAAAAAAAAAAAGTTTTTGCAACATAGATATTCAATGGTGTGAAAAAGTGTTTGCCTCCATCCTGATATTCAATTTTTTTTGCAAGTTTGTCACACTTCAGTGTTTCAGAACATCAAACCAATTTAAATATTAGTGAAAGCCACACAAGTAAACACAAATTTGAGTTTTTAAATTAAGATGGTAGGAGAAAAAGAAAACCCTACACGTGTGACAAACATGCAAAAAAACAACAACAACTAAGCAGTCAAACACTTTTCCATATCACTATATATTCCCTTTGATCTAAAGGAAAATAAAATAAACAGAGACATGATGTAATTTCTCTACTGTTTCAGAGACCTGGTTGATGAGGCCAAAAACTACCTTTTGCTTCCACAAGAACGGCCGCTGATGCAGGGCCCCAGAACCCGCCCTCGGAAACCCATTCGATGCGGAGAAGTTCTTTTTGCAGGTCAGGACCAAAAAAAAATCCCGAAATGCAATTGTTTATCTCTCACTGTATTTCATATGTTGTTAATGTGTGAAATTATAAAATGTTAGTATTTAGGTCCTGATTTTACCAGTTTGAGTCATTCTTTTTATGCAGTTGGTGGCTGGTGCAGCGGAGATGCCATTTCCAGCGTGGAGCGCTACGACCCACAGACTAACGAGTGGCGCATGGTGGCGTCGATGAGTAAACGGCGATGTGGAGTCGGTGTCAGCGTCCTTGATGACTTGTTGTATGCGGTGGGCGGTCACGACGGCTCTTCATATCTCAACTCTGTGGAGAGGTTGGTGCAACAACAGCTCATGTTCTCTTTCCAAGCCGATCACCCAAAATACTATTGTTTAGGTTGATGAAGGAAGGGATGAAATTCTCTTTAAACCAACGCTTGATTTCCACCTTTGCAGATATGATCCTAAAACCAACCAGTGGAGCAGCGACGTTGCCCCCACCAGCACTTGTCGAACCAGCGTGGGTGTCGCCGTACTGGGTGGATTTCTGTATGCTGTCGGAGGACAGGACGGAGTGTCTTGTCTCAACATTGTTGAAAGGTTTGTCCTTGTGCATAAATTGAGCTCAGTTTACTTTTATTGACACTTTATTAAATATTTAATCATGTAGTTGTTCTCATTTCCTGCAAGCAGACATTCCTGTTTGTATAATGAGAATTGCAAGCAATAATTGAAACTGACTTTGCCTTATTTCTTATTTTACCGGGAATAAGTTACTGTGTAATTGATTAACTGTATCTTAACATAACTTCCTTTTAGGTATGATCCAAAGGAAAACAAGTGGACTCGTGTGGCCTCAATGAGCACCAGGCGGCTTGGTGTAGCTGTCGCTGTGCTGGGAGGATTTCTTTATGCTGTCGGAGGGTCTGATGGGACATCTCCTTTAAACACGGGTACTTTACCTCATAAAAGGGCAATATAAACCTCCTTTAAGAGCTTCAAAAGGAATAAATTTTGATTTAAAAACCCCTTTTCCAGACTGCTAAAAGCTACTAAGCTACAAATGTTGTCGTTTCTACCGTCTGAAACAATACCATTCTTTTTCTGTCATCAGTGGAGCGCTACAACCCTCAAGAAAACCGCTGGCACACTGTGTCTCCCATGGGAACAAGACGAAAGCACCTCGGATGCGCAGTCTACCAGGACATGATCTACTCTGTTGGGGGGAGGGACGACACCACAGAGCTGAGTAGCGCAGAGAGATACAACCCCAGGACCAACCAGTGGTCGCCAGTTGTTGCTATGACGTCCAGACGTAGTGGGGTCTGTATCTGAAGCTAAAACGCTACATTAATAAACACTGAATGACTTTGGGTTGTTGTTGTGTGACACAAAGCTGTAAATGTGTGCGTCTGTAGGTGGGCTTGGCAGTAGTGAATGGTCAGCTGATGGCGGTAGGTGGCTTTGATGGGACAACTTATTTAAAAACTATAGAAGTATATGACCCGGACGCCAACACATGGAGGTAAGTCTTTTTGATTTCATTTTTAAAATGAGAAAAATTTGTAGGTTTGTCAAAAATTTATATTGGATTAGTTATTTAAATGTCTTTATATTTGTTTTGAGTTTTAATTCAAATCTCATCGAACTGATGTTTAAGTGGAGATCTAAATTAGCCGTCAGAGAATGGAGTAAGCCTGCCAGAAACCAATTTTGATGAGTTAAAAGGGAAAACTTTGTAGGCAGAAGGAGACTGTTTGGAGTATCAAACCATGACATGGCTGTTTTATAAAACTGTCTATGCAGCTCAGACCTATGATGATTTATCTGAATGCAGCTTCCTGCTTTGCCATCTAAAGCACATGGTGATCTAAAGTTGCAGATTGAGTAACCATAACTCTTCTAGAAGAAAAAAAAAAATCATTGTGGCTAAAAGTTATTGTGATTGTTGATGGACTGATATGCACAAATTGGGAGATACAGCAACAGCATTACAGCTCCTTGCAAAAGTATTTCTGAAACTGATCCACTTCCTGATTTCTGCTGAAGAACAGCATCTACGTAGCATGACGGCCTCATCTTCTATCTCTGTGGGGATGATGTGGTTTGGGTGATGAGCAATTTTACTTTTCAACCAAATGTATTTTACTGGTGTGCCTTTAAAACCAAAAAGCATGACTTTGACATATTTGTTGTGTCAATCAAGCAATCAAGTTTATTTGTGTAGCATATTTCAGCAACAAAGCAGCTCAAAGTGCTTTATATCATAAAAACACAAGAATGACTGATTTTAGTCACAGTAACAGATTCTTCTTCCTTTCCCATGTCTGTGAGTCTAGGTGTGCAAATACACATAGGTAGATCTGCTGGTGTGCAAAACTCCAGGCCATGTCTTAAGCCATGCTCAGTCAGATGTTCAAAGCTTGGGATATTGTTCAATAACGTAACCCTGTTGTAAACCTAAACCTAACTAAGAGCCTTCTGGAAGCAATTTGATTATCTCAATTTTATCGGTTAACCAGAGTAAACGAGGCTTGTCTATTCAGCTACGTGCTACTTTCTTCTATCTTGAATTAAAATATATTAAAGCTTCCAAAAAAAATCAAGGGTACTTTTGCAAGACACTGTATTTTATTTAATTTAATGTTTTTATTCAACTGACATCATCATGTCTTCTGTGACTTGATTCCGTCAACTTGGTGTTTGTACTCTCACCTTTTCTCCAGGTTGTATGGTGGAATGAACTACCGCCGGTTAGGTGGAGGGGTGGGCGTCATCAAAATGACTCACTGTGAATCTCACATATGGTAACGGCACCCCCTCATGCGTCGCTCGTCTCGCATACTTTCACTTCTCATGACGTCTCGATGGATATTTAAGCAGCTCTCGTGCCTCTAAAAGAGACAAGGATAAGAGAAACGTGGAAGTGGGCATCTTGAACTTTGGTTCATCCCCAAGCGTCACTCAGAGGTCATTAAGTTCATCCTGGCTGTGTTTTTTTTTATTATTATTTCTCTGATCAACCATGCTCATTGCAAACTGAGGAGGGAACAAAGTTTACAGAACCTCACTAAGCTTCCAGTTTGGACGGAAGCGTAAGGATTTTTCGTCGTCCAAGCCTCACGGTCTGGGTTTGAATCGGCATGTGTGACAGATGGAGCACGCCACGCACATCACTGCTACCCGAAGGACATAATCTGATCTGCGAGTTTCAGAGGAACAAGGATGTTGGAAAGAACTGGTTCACTAGACGAAGTTTGTAAAAACCTTGGCAACCTAAAGTGACTTTTTTTGTTGTTTTTTCAAATCGGCAGCCACCAGAATATTGTCTTGAAGAGACAACGGTGCACACCGACTGCCAGGAGCAAAACTGTGCTTTGTCTCGGTCTCTTGTAGTTTTCAAACTTGCATCTCAGCTGTGGCTTCACAGCTTATGCCACGTTTTGCGGGATTGAAACTTATTACAATAAATTGTTATAGGCCTGTACAGTTGGATGTAATAAGCAAGACGTTGTAAATGGGACTGTAAATGTTATCATTTTTAGAGTAAAGTTAAAACGGTGTAGTTGGTGAATGAAAAGAAACCAAGGTCTTTTTGTTTTTTTTTAGGTAATTCCATGGCTGAATCTTAAAGGCATAATAACTGTGACTTAACATGAACATTAAGTTTAAGTACCTCCCACACAACTCATCTGTCCCAGATGACAAATGTTTGAATTTACCTCGATAAGTAAGCAGCCACTTTTCCATCAAAGTCTGAAATGAGTTTACCTTAAAATGCTGATGGTTTTTGTTCTTAAACCTAAAAAAACATCCCCAAAACTATTATCTTTAGCAAATAAAAACAGGCAATTTCTGCTGTTGAATAATTTAGATTTGACGTAAGACTGAAGAAAAACTTAATGAAGGATTATATTACCTGATTCAGCAGTATGCCTCTGGTTCGCTGAATAGTTTTGTTCTGGGGAAAACTGTAGAACTGAAGAATAAGTCTGTAGTGTCAGAACTGATTCTTCCTTTTTAGTGTGGTAATAAGGTAAAACATATGCAACATAAGTTGCCGGGGGGTAAAAATTGTAGTGCTTAGAATTCAGCTTGGTGTGAAAAATCTAACCAACATGGATAATTTTAAGAAATGACACCATTGTTTTGCCTTCTTTTGGATCATCTGGGTTACCGTAGACTCATTCAGGCACACCATTATCAATCTCCATTTAGATCCATAATGTTCCCAATTCCATTATCCGGAAACTGTGTTGCATTATTTTTAAATCTGTGCTCAACACATCTGCTCTAAATGCAGTTAAAACGAGTTTCTGTAAAAGTGACGAATAAAGTAGCACTAAATGTTCTGATATTGGTTTACACAACCATAAGATTTTATGGCACAAAACCATGGTCTGCTCCTCCTTTATTTATTTATTTTTTTTAACTGAAGTTGTGGATAATAGTGGCGCCACCTACTGGAGAAATAGTATGTTACACTAAATCAAAAAGTCGCTGATCTCAGTTCGGTGTAAGAAATACAGCCAGCATAGATGGGAAAAGCGGTTTGGATACATGTATTGCACTGTGACTGTGTTCCAGTTTTAATCTTTTTGCTTTTAAAACTTGTTTGTAGTGAGCAGGGGGGAGGCTTCCATTTCAAAGAGGAACTTAATATAATCAAAAGTTTAAATTGGAAATGAGACATTTCAGGATTTTTAGAGCTGGAATCATTTATGAGAAACTCTTGCTGGGATTCGCTCTGTTACATGCAGTTCATCTGCTCTCTGTTTCGCTAAACCAGCACGCACACACATAGATACACATGCGCGGCTGAAACGGATGCAGGCAGGTGTAGTTATTTTTAAACACAATTTTCTGTGCGAGAAGGACCTAATCTGAATGTATGTGAATATTCAGCGGTTTGTTGACGTGTGGAGTTGGCCTTCAAGCAGGTGTTCAGCATAAACCCCAGCCGTTTATGCTGTTGAAAGCTCACTTGAACCTTTGAATTGAAACACTTCCTGCCTTTTTGTCTTTTTGTTTTTTTTTGTTTTAAGCCGACATTGAAGATGGGCTCTGCAGCATGCCATATGTGTATATTTGTTGTGACATATATTTCATGCTGTCAGTTGCTTAACCAAACAAAATGCTGTCTGAATAACTGTGGTTGCTTCTCAAAGGAAACTGTTCTATTTAAAACTTCATAAATGTCTCTGCTTTTATCAAGGGCAATCCACTTACTGTTCAGTTCTTTTCTCTACAGCGATTATTTACCACAGGCTAATAAACTGCTCTATTCTCACTGTATGAAATCTTTTCTCATTACTTTTTAAATTCCTTTTTTTTTTTTATTTTGTTTTCAGTAACATGAAGCTTCTTCATTTCTTATCTGGGTCTATGATTGCATCTTACTTTCACCAAAATGTCATTGTGATAGATTTCAGCAGAACTAATACTTGTGTACCTGAATCAAAGACTTGTTATAGTTTGTGCTGGTTAAAATATTGCTCTGTTAATTATGTTTAAGAATTTAAAAGCTTACCTCTGAGAGAAAATGTTATCAGATGTATATGAGCCCAGAGTGCATCATGCCCTTTAAACTGTTGCTTTTTCTCTGGCTTTGTTCATGTCTTTGCCATTTTTTTTTAATCACAAACCAACAAGGACATGTTTTTATGAAAACATGAAGAGTTTGAATGACAGAAAATGAATAAGCATTTTCAATATTTTCCCCCAGCTAGAATATATATGTATATACTTTTGGTTATAGAATTTATTTATTAAAGATTTTTTATTTTTTTTTTTAAACATAGTCAAGAAGTGCTGTACAAGACAGAGTAAAGAACACGGGCATGTAAAACCAGAGAGAGGAAAATTAGACATAAACATGCATAAGAATATGAAGGGAAATGCTAATACCAGTGTAAATCCCAGTCAAATGCCTGGCTAAATTGGCTGGTTTTTAAAGTAATCCAGTGATTAGACAGGATTGACTTGCAGAGTCGTTAACCAGCTTCGTCTCGGCACCAGAAACACAATCATCATTGCTACACCCCCGTCAGCTTGTATTTTATATACCTTGCATTTTGTTGGTGTAGGAAGATGTTTTTTTTTTTTTTTTTTTTTTGGATGTGCCAAAAACCACTGAGTGAGATGATCATCACAGCTACCAAATTACAAACATGTCGTTGCTACTGCATTTACACAACTAGTACTCAAGCACTACAACAATAATCAAGTAATAGAAATCAATCTAAAGCCACACAATTTACCCTGCATGCACTAATGGACATTCTCTTGCATCAGGTTGTTGGGTGGTTTAGCATGACCCAGTTCAACTAATAATTATCTGACTTCTTAAGAACCCTACTTAGGATTGCAAATTTATTCCCAGATATAGATGATCAGTTGGCATTAAGCGTATATACTGTATAAAGTACAAAAAGACAGACATGAGTAAAAGTAGTCACACATTTGAACATTGAACTCCATACCATTTACACTACTCTACATGCACTATTCAAATCAGGACTTGACAGGACTGAAGATTTTGCAAAATCTGATGTGTTTTCTCCAGTTAAGCTGTTCTTCAATTCACCAACGTGCATGGCATGTCAAGTAGTTTGACAAGAACTTAACCCTTCCATAGTTTTTTGGAGGGTTCGAGTGGATCCTGCCTGAGCTTTTTACCATGTGTGCGGTCCTGGCCGGGTCACACTGACCCCATCTTCGCTTACGTGAGTATCTTTTTTCCCTCTGTGGTTTTGGGAACTGAGGGGACAGCCCTATTGTTTCTCCACTGTTTGACCGTGACATCTGCCTCACTCTTCCTGAGCATCAAGCTGCTCTGTACTATATTATTAAGTCCTGGCATTAGAGTATGTCTTCTATAAGTATGAATGTATGACATAGAGCAAACTAGAAATGATCAAAAATCCCAAAGTTTTATCCACTGCTGCTGCATTGATCTATAATACTTGGGCTCATGATGGACAGTTTAGCAGGGAGACATAGATCAATATACCCGGGGCAGAGATACTGTATATTGTATTCCTTCTTATTTTCAGTGCCTTTGCTCTTTTTTTTTTTTTTTTTTTTGTGTTTGCTAAAACAGCTTTTATTTCAATAGGTCTGGCTCCAGAATGATGTGAAGCTCCTCTTGTCCTAACTCTGCAGTGTTGGACTACATAAAACTAAAAAAATAAGTCAATTTAAACAAAGAGTAGATTTTAAGAGTAAGTCATTGATTTTTTCAGGCCTGCAGTAAATTCCATAAAAAAAGAAGAGATGTGAATACTTAGGGCTGGTGATGGTTTTAACTTTCACCCCAAACTTTTGTTTATCCATCCTTTCTCTGTCTTGTCGATGTATATTTACAGACCCCCTAAGACTCGACGATGCACTGGCCTGAAAAGTAAGCAGGGATGAGAGAAAGGTAATAGGCTTCTATATATGTTGTGCCCCAAAGGCTGTGCGAACAGACTTCTAACACACCTACAAGCTCCCACTCATCTGAAGGAAAGCAAACATTCACACATCCCTGCTTCTTGGCTCTCTTTCCTTTTCAGTGCTGCTTATTTCTCCATCCCATCCTTCTCCCTTAACTGTCTCATAAATGTACACTGAGCCTGAGGCTGCAGGCTATTCTTCGCTGAACAATCTCCTGCTCACTGTGTCCGTCTCAGAAGAATCACCCACCCTCTAAAATATACACCAAGCTATGAAACCTTTGCCCTGGGCACATCTCCAAACAATCTGAAATGAACTCATATTGGTTTGTGCCTCAGCTGGAACCTGACGCTGCAGCTGTGTGTATTCTCCAAATGTATGGTTGTGTCGCTGGGGCTTTCTCACCATCTCGCAAGAAGTTCTAACCTAAACAGTGATCCAGAAATACAATCTGCTGCCCACTCGGTCCTGTTCCTGACCAGCCCCTCCACAGAGAATACAAGAACTGAAGATGAACTGACAAGAGGGAAAAGGTTATGTTTATTCATCTGGCTTTGTAATGAATGGTATCTAAATGCAAAATTACACTCACACCAACTCTGTTCTTGCTTTTATTTCTGTTCTTTGCCACTGTAGATGGGATTTTAAAAATGCAGTTGGCTTAAAAGGCTAATTTTGTTGCCTTCAACATGTGAACCATGAATTAATCACACTCAGTGTCTTATCATTGTTTTTCAAAGCAGATAAATAATTCTAAATGTATTTTTCTAACATAAAGGGAACTTTTGGAGGTGGATATCTTCTCACATCAAAAGCAGTTTCACTGTTCACATATATTTTTGGCAAAGGACTTTGATGCAACTGTTGTTACACAAGACTGAAATCTTGTGCAAATAGATACACTATTTTTGTCAGTACAAAATAGGTTTATACTGGGACTTTTATGTTCTTGCCTGCACTGCCATGTTATAGACAAACACTTCACAGCTCACGTTACAGCAACACGGTTGTTGCAAAAAATGGGAGTGTTGGAGCCAAACTGTGTGCATTAGAGTAACCATGGTGGGTCAGAGCAGAAATAACAACATATACTCTAATGCAGGCAGAATTTGAGTTCTTTTAGGTTACAATCTTTGTCACAGGTGGTGATTTAATAATGTTGGAGGAACAAAGGTAGACCGGGCTCACCACAGAGTGTTTTCAAATCAATAGAAAGGGTGCCGGTTTACTAGGTCTCGAAGTTACTGGCCTCAAACTGCATTTCTAGTGACTTTAATTGTGTCATGTGATAATGTTGATGTTCATGTTTGGTAGTTGGTATGTAACGCCATCCTTCTGCTGATTTTGCTTCAGTGTGCATAGTTTTAATCTGTTTTACTCAATTTTTTGACTTTGTTTATGGAAATTATAACTCTTGTCAACTACAAGCTCAAACACAATTAAAAAACGTTTTTAAAAATTCTGTTACATAATTCAACTGTTTGATTGGAAGGGACCACACATATCTGTCTATTAAACAAGACTATAATCCTCAATTATAATCTTTTAATTTTTTTAACTTTAACTTTAATAGAGAAAATTCTACACAGGTATGAAGTATTGAAAGTAATGTGATGTCATTTACTATCGTTTTTTTTTCAGGAACATCATGAAGGTCACTGTGAGATGAGTGTTGATTATCATGAAATCCTGATTATAGAGTGGCCTCTCCTCTGGATGTTTAAGACAGAGTGCTGTTAATAAGTCTGAGGCAGCACTGATGATAAAGAAAAAATGAACTTTGGAGGTACTGAATATAACAAACAAATCTAACTCCGCTGATAAAATCTGATATGGCATTTTGGGATTTCAAAGTCTAGCCTTCCCTCAAAGCCTCGAATTTCTCCCACTTGTCCCTGCAAGGGGACAAGATACATACGTTTTATTTTATTACACTGGTGATCCCATCACACTTGATCATTTGCATGCTACAATTCCAAGATGAAAATACTCCGACATGAACGACTGCCGTTTTCCAGTAATTAAACGTTTTGTAACACTACATGGACACTTTAGCAACTATAAAAACTTGATGTTATGCAGAAGAGACTAGCAGATCACACTGATGACATGATGCACCAACTTCTGTTCATGCTCTGCTATTCAGACACCAGAAGAGAGTAAACAAGACGTGCCTTAGTTTTGTGTTCAGCCCGATTCAAGGCTTACAGCGATTTGTCTGCCTCGTCTGTAGATAAAAATCCATCAAAATACTGATTAATCATCTTTCTCAAAAGAATTGACTCCTGATACCATCCACTTATTCTCCATTATGGCCGAGGATGATGGAGCACATTCATTATTTGGACTCCAATCACATTCTCTGTCCTTGGTAAACAGATGATAAAGTCTTTAAACTGGTTTGACACGCACACACACAGAGAAGCATTAGACATCTTCAATCAGCCAACTCATCCTAAGGGTCCTCCACTGCACATTATAAAACAAAATCAGGGGCCAGAATCATAAACGTTGTTTATGCAGAAAGTCCATTCAAATATCCGTTTTGCACAAACCAGCCAGTAGGGAAGGGCGCTTTGTGAAAGCCTCAGGCCAGACCAGACCTCATGAGTTTTTCCATAGCACGTTTGCATGAATGAATAAAGGGACTGACCTAAAGTGATTCATTACACCTTAAGAGAATGAGCGTTTTGCTCTGATTAGTTGTGGCGTTAATAACGTCTCATCAATTTCCTTGCAAGGATTTTTATTGGGCAACATAATTAGTGTGTTTACTTCTGAACATTAGAACCCCGTCTTGCCCCTAAGCCATTGAGTGAAGCTCTGTTGAAAGATTATGAGCACATAATTTTCTACCTTCAGTAGAAGTCTCTTGATGTCTTCATTTATGACTCTTTTTTTATTTTCTCTCTTGCACCCAGAGGTCGGATTCTCTGAGTTGCAAAGTTGGGAAAACAACAAGAGAGTCTTTTGAACCTGAAATTCTGATTGAAAGTTGTGTGTTGCTCTTAGCATCTGTTGGAAGATATTTAGTGGCACATTTCTTCCTACCTCTCCTCCCTGTGCACAGAACTATAGTCTGTATTGGAGTTATTGCCCAATGCAAACTTGATTTGAAGATTTCGGAAATAGTATTCTCATAAAATGAAACTCTTGTTTCAAGATAGCAGGAATCTTTTTAGACTCATCCCTTCTTGTAATAGCAATTGGCTTTAACCTGCAGGGCAAACTACATTATACCTGTTAGAAACACCAATAGACTGCAGGTATCAAATCACTCATAATCTTCTAACACAACCTCACTTCAAAACTCACGATTCCCAAGCTAGTTATTGATCTGACTGTGTCTGACTGCTGGGTGGTTAGGACAAATTTATTCCATCGGTTGCAGAATTTGCAAACATATTTGGTTTGCCTATCTAAATATAAGTGAAACATTGAGTTAGCAAATACTACACACAAAAAAAGTTAGTCAAACTATCTCATTAGACTTTCTGATTTGAGCTTGTAATTTGGAGTTAGAGGACTAAATGTGCATGTAAATGTGCTGGTTTTAGAGGGAAAACCAGCACCTTAACGGAGAACGCTTTTTTGTGCAACTACGGAAAAAGTTACATGAGTAACATTGAATGTTCAGCGACTTTATAGGGTATAGAGCCATAGTGAAAAGTATCTTTCAAAGATCACCAACATCTGTGTCATTATTTTTCTGAAGTAGTTTTACAAACAGAGTGATTCATGGGTGTGTTACTGAAATAGTGTGTTGTGTCTGAAATAACATTTTTGTTCTCTGGGAGACCTGCTCACTTGTAGCTTCATATTTGAAAAATACACTTACGTCTAACTTTTAGTAGACAAATTCAACATTGATGAGAACTTGATCTGTTGTGGCCAATTAGATAAAAATATTTAATGTCTGCAGTGGAGAATTTCACAACTTGTGGTGATGATAAAAAGAACTGTACTGGTCTTATACTTTTCAGGAAACGTCTGTAGCAGACTGTACCAGCATCTCAGCGTAGAGAGTGCCGCCTTATATCCAAAGGCTGCTTGACCTCTTCTGCTACTTTTTTGCTTTAGTCATGAAAAAAAAAGTCTCCTCATGAGTCTATATGTTTTCCATGTCGTAATTTATTATGTTAAGTCTGTGTAGTTTTATGTTTTATGTTGATGTAATTCGGTCAAACTGTGTTACTGAATCCTTCAAATAAATCCCATTCTGTTTTTCTAAACTCTTTATGCTTAGGATGAGGGAAAAACAAATTGTTAGGATACGTTTCTAAAATCGCCCTGATAGCTCCCCGCTCTGATGTGGCGTTCTGGCTATTGCACCTCTTCTTTTCTTCAACAACAGGAATGTTTGTCATCAGTCATTTTACTTGTTCTTATTTGCCAGATTGTCATTCTCTGCTGATAATTCCTTTTGTTTTGTGGGCACCAAGCCCATAGCCACCTTGATTTATGGTTTCGGTATCGTTTCTTTGACCTCTGCTGAATTTCCGGTCTTGTGGAGCCGTTGCTGAGGCGCTTGTGTAAATTGTGTTTGATTACTCCAGCTCTCCTGAGTTTGCGTTCTGTATTAAATTAAGATATTAAAGCTCCATTCATGCCCAGAACCTCCCACAAGAACGAATAACAGTTTTCTCACATCTGTCACCTCATGAGGGCTAAATTATTTTTTCATCGTTTATATTCAGCTTCTAGATACTTTCTATCAGAACTGTGTGTGATTTATTACCTCTGACCCCTGCTCTTAACTCACTTTAAGAGTTTCTTGTGCCAGGGCAGATGCGTGTGAAGAAATTACCTGCTGAATCCTCCGGGCCTTTTCACATAAATCTTTCAGCAGTAAAGCTTAAAAGCATGCATTGTCTGTCATCATTTAGCTCAGCAGAAAGCTGCTGTGATTTATGGTTTTGTGCCTCCTGATGGGAGGCAGAGGAGCTTTAGTGTGAGAAGTCTTCCTTTAATAGCAAGAGGAACTCTGAGCGGTAATGGACAGCTTTTCAAAACACACAACCGGTTTCCATAGTTACCGCCATCACTCTGTCATACGCTTTGATCTTTTGAGCAGCTGGTGAGATGACATCCTTGGTGGAGTGTGAAGGAAAATTAGGAAAATGGATTTAATCGTAGTGGTGTGAAGGCAAAAAAGCACAAACTGGAAAGTGATCTCAGGTGACTTCTGGGAAGTTTGACATCACATATCTAGATGAACACAACGGGACGTCACAAATGAAATATTGACATGGAAACTAGGCTCCTACAGTTGTTAGCAAAAAACTCAATATCCTTAAATGCAGCTCGTAAATTGTACAAAAAATGGCATTTTGGTGAATTATATTGTTATAGGAATGATTTTGTAAGAGCATATTAAGAAATAATATCTAAGTTGTAAGGAGACAGACACACACATGCTGCACAGTTTACATCCTCAGGTGACAGTGAATCACGAATTGTAAAGAAAGAAAATAGTAAATAGAAATAAACAAGTGGAGTGGTCGGATTTGTAAAAAATTGCTTTTTATGTTTACTTATTGCTTTAGACAAATACATTATTTTAAAACATCTGTTTCCAAATGTTCTAAACTTACAATTTACAACACCTGCAGTGTGATAGATGTTGTTCTGGATTCTTTTGTAGCATCTCGGATGCGTTGTTAACGCAAAAGAAGAAATCATCAATGAGGATGTCAGTGTTAAGAAAAATGAAAGTCCAAAAGCACATTTGCATTATTGCCTTTTAAAAATTTTTCATAAGACTATTTTTCACTCACTAGTGTTTGATGCAAGAACATATTTTTTTTTTTCCATCTTAGGTTTTTGAGCGCATTCTGCCACCATTGAGGGCGTTTTTGTTGTACAACAAAAAGAACACTCTCAAATAGACAGTCTGTGAACGACATACATGAAGCGACCTGATGTGTGAGTACATATTGGCAAAAGTATTCCCAACACCTCTGTGTTTAATCAACACTGTCTTGGAAGTGTCGCCGACACTGACAGGAAGTCCTATAGATGACGGAAAACATGTGAAACATAAATGCTAACCACACATCTGGATATTGAGGTGCAAGAGAACAATGTGGCTCACTACAGCCAACTAACAACTTGTGAAAGTAGAACAAAAATAATTATTATTCAGGCCAGTTTTTCTTATCCAACTCGATAAAAACGAGACACAGCACCGATTTTCAGCAGGATGGACTTTGTAATGTATGACAAACCCAAATGTCACAGCAATCTAAATTGATCAAGTTATGCATTGCTACAAGCACTGAAGCAGGACAGTTTTGTAATTTTATAACAAAATAGTGTTGAATTAAGCTAATAAGAAATGCATTTTTTTGTTTTGCTAACTCAGGACCGATTTTTCAGAAAACTACGTTTTGTTATTGTGGGTCGAAATCTCCAGAGGCTTAAATCAATCAAATCAATCAATCAAATTTGATTTGTATAGCACATTTCAGCAACAAGGCATTTCAATGTTCTTTACATCATAAAAACACAAAGTAGCATTATTGCCATGCATGTAGCAGGTGTGATTTGGATAAAAATGTGCAAAATCTAAATAAAATAAACACGGAGTCTTTTGGAAGTCAAACAAACAGCATGTATAAACAAAATCACATTAGGTAAAAAAAAAAATAATAAATGAGAATTCCTTGGACAAAATGGCCAACTCAGATCGAATGATCGGATGTTGAATGAATTGATTTAGAATCTGACAGATGGCCAGATTTTCCTGATGAAAGCTCAGCCCACCAATTGGTCCCCAAAGGAGGAAAGAACTCCAATCTGATCAGAGCGTAGATCCTCTCACACACACACACACACACACCCACACACCCCCACACCTCCCACATGTGAGACGTGCCACATCAGACCAGATAGGAACCATACATTTGACAGGAGTGTCCTCTGAGGTGAAGCAGTTTCGTTCTGCCACATCAAAACAAGCGTGACCCAAGGTCAAGGCACTTCGCACATCTTTGGAGGTATTTAGGGATTACATGACACCTACAGCCAATCTGCTTCTGTTCCTGCAGCTCAAACGACTGGAAACATTCCCAGAAAAACACTTTTATCTCCAATTTTTGTAAATTGTTTTTTTCCTCCTCAAACTTTCAATGAATGTTTGTCGTTTAGTTGGACGTCATTCTCACAGATGTGTTGTGTTCCCTTTGTAATTCTCTAAGCTGTTGAGAAAACCAAATGAAGGCAAACATCTTTTTCATTTTTTTTGTCACATGTCAGATGTGATCCAAAACAACGAGATTAACTGTAAATATTTTAGCAGAAATCTCCTTTCCTGCCTTGACAAAAGCACTCTGCTTCTCTTTGACGCAGCTTTTTCTGATGTTCCTAGAGGAGATTGTTTTTTTTTTGTGTGTGTGTATAAAGTCAGCTAAGAAGTGTGTGCAGCTAAAGATGACAGGTAACATGTCTTCTGCACTGTCCATGAACTGCTTTTTTGCTCAAGTGTAATATCAAAAACTTAGTTTTCCTTTTATAATCACTTACTTTGTCTTGAAAATAAATTTATATATATATAAAACACAGATGAAACATGCAGTTTCATCTAAAAAATGATTGGGTTTTAGTAGCAACTGGATGTTTAACTGTATTTTGTGTTTTGGGATATAACAGATAAAGGGTGAAGTACAGAATGATTCAAAAAATTGGATGCCCATTTATTTCAGGAACTTTATCACTGAGTGATGCAGATTAACTACACACAGATGGATGTTTGAAAACCTGTATTTCTGTTAATTGTGATGATTTTCCTGTTAGAGTTAATGGAAAAAGTGGCGTTTAAAGTTAGATTATTACATCATGTCCAATAAAAAAAAAAAAAAATCAAAACTCAAAACAGAAATATGGACTGAATGACATTACGAAACACACACACGCCTAAGGGTAGTTTTGCACAAACTGACCTAACATGCATATTTTCGGGCTGTAGAGGGAAGCAGGAGTACCAAGAGAGAACCCACGCATGCATCATGAAAACTCTGTTCAGAAAGGGATTTCAACCTAAGAACATCTTGCTGCAAGGCAAAAAAAAAAAGGGCCAATCCAAAGAACGGACCAGAAATGTGTAGTAAAAATGGATGTATGAATGAATCATAAATCATTTAAAATTTCTTCAATTTAATTTTATATACAAGGCGCATAACGCCTTTTGAAGGAATAAAGTTAAATCCACTTTGGTGAGATTTAATATTTGTGTCGGAGTCGTCACATTAATGTGTCATGATGCCCACCTGGCTTCCAAAACATCTGATGGATTGCATCTATTCTGCAATTGCTCTAAGAAGAGCTGTTGATCAGGGTTTTTCGTGTTGATATGGCTGCCAGCGAAGCAGGCACTTTGTGCAGAACTGCAGCGCGCCTTCAGCACTGCCACAGTTAATAAAATGACAACCGTTGCTTTGCTCGGAGTAAGTTTTAAAGTTTTAAATTTAGCAGAAAATAAGATGAAGTATGTGGTGAACTCATTATTCTTCTGGATGCATGGAATCTTCTTGTCATAGATTCTTAGTATAACATAAGTCTTGACTTTGATTCACACAAATAAACTTTGATATAATTCAATCCACTGCACATCTGTCTGTCTGTTTAGTATTGTTATCCTGCTGGACGGATCATGATGCCCCCACCACTATGTTTTATGCTAGGAATGCTAGATGTAGGGTGATGTGTAGTACTAGTTTTCCACGGATGTGGGCCAGAAAGTTATATTTTATTTATATGACAAACTTGTAAAAGTTAAATTGGAATGAATACTTCTTCACAGCTTTATAAATACAGCATTTACAGCTATATAATTGCAAGGTATATATCAAGCTGAGATGTCTGAAGCATACAGAAGCAGCAGAAAATGTTACCCCTAGTGTTCTCTGATCGATTCTTGGTGTTGGGCCACTTACTGCACATCTTTCCATTCTCTTGTCACCCTCTTTCCTGTCAAATTATTGAACACCGCTTGTGCTGATAAATTTTTGAAAAAAAAAATTATACAATGATGTCGACAAATTTAAATGCGACTCAGAAAATGTGTGTCCCCAGAAGGATTTGTTTATTTTTATTTATTTCATTTCTTTTCTTCTCCGTTTCTCCATGTGGGGGCATCATTGCTCCACAGTATTTTTCTTTTTCTTTTTTTTCTTTTCCTGCTTCTCTTACGTTTTGCTTGTGGCCCTTATCTGGGACAGAGTGACATTAGAGGAGGCAGTTAAAGGTTAAATACTTTTCTCAAGAGTGCTCCACCACAGTCCCCCACCATACGGTAAAGACCTCATACAGGAAGCTTGCAGACCCACAGATCGCCGTCTCACAATGCCATAAGGGTTAGGCTGCTGCAATCTAGCTTCAGGGCCGAGTGCTAATCGTCTGGCTCAGATTCATGAGTAATTATTTTCACCTGTCTTGTTCGCTGTAAAAAGATGTGTTGGGGCTTTTATGTGTTTGTTTGTCCATGCTTTAGAAAAAAAAAAGAAAAAAGAAAAAGGATTAAGGAATTTTGGGTCTTAGAGTGCAGAGTGAGTGTTGATTTCTCAGTGTTGTATCGCTTTTGCAGTGTAGTTCGACAGCCGTTCTCATTCATAGCATCATTCAAGCATCACTGGATGTCAAGCAATGAGATTTGGAAAGGAAAACTAAATGTTTGGGATTTTTCTGTCTGCGTGGATGTTGGAGGATAAAAGTCGGTATGTTCTCATAAAAAAAAGAAAAAAACAATCTTCCAGATTAACACTAAAGTGTTTTTTTTCTGTATACCATATTTGTTAGTAAAAGAAATCGCTTCAGTCACTCAAGATCCGCAGGAAAATGCTGATATTAAAATTAACGTCTGATTGCAAGGATTTAAATGTCAACCTTTTAGTTTAATCAGCCAGTAGGTCGTGAGCAGATATTTCTGCCTTTGTTTCCCCTGCAGATGGAACAAGTGTTATAACTTCCTCCCACTGAACAAATCAGAATGTTAAATATAGCGCAGGTGAGCGCTGGCGTCTTGAGCTTCAAACTGTACCAGCACAAACAAAAGTTCTGTACAGATAAGAAAAGAAACTGATTGCTGTGTTTCTCATTAGTTGTATCTTTCGCTCATAAAAAGAACCTTAAAGTCAAACAAAACAACCCTCGAACAATAAAAGAAATCTACTTTCCAAAGGCGCTCATCGAAACATTATATATAAAAATATATATCTGGTACTGTGCCTTAAAAGTATTCCTACAGCACTTGAGCTTTTTCATCCAGCGAAAGCTCAAACATTTTGTTAAATTCTGTGATTGGTTAACACCGAGTGCGTAATTTTAACTTGAAGGAAAACGGCACAAGATTTTCACAATTACTTCAGGAGTAAGGATCTAAAGCGTGTGGCGTGCTCTTGAATTCAACCCCACTTAAGTTACTACTTTCTGTGAACTTCATTTCACAGTAATTGTCACTGCAAATGTTTTAGAGTATGAGTCTTCCAGCCTTGCACATCTGGGTATAAAACATTTTTTTTCCACTTTCCTTTTCGCAATAACTCAAGCTAAGTTGGATCAGCTGGAGGGCTTCTCCCCATCATGATGCTGAACCCAGTAGGTTCAATAGCAGGGAAGATGTTTCTGAGCACAAAATGTTTTTCATGCAGGCCAGAAAGTTTAATTTGGGACTCATTTGACTCACAAGATTCATGTTCTTCTGTGTTCTCTACATTTCTTGTAGCAAACCTGCAAACAGGACTTTTTTTTTTTAATTTCATTTTCCATAAGAGCCATATTTATCCATCCATAAGTGGATAAATATGGCGGTCTGCACATTGCAATTATGCCATACTTCTTCCAGTTTTGAGTGAAGGTTCTGTCAGAGGTCGAGTCGTTGAGATTCTGTTTATTACCTAACCTTGAACCACATCCATGACCTGTCTGCACTGCAGAATAAAGTTCACAGGGAATGGTTACTTTCATTGCTGCTTTTTAGACAACTGTTTTAGAGCAGGTGTATTCTGTCGAGACACATGGGGCCCGAACACTATTCCGGCTGCCATTACGCGAGAGCGAGGCGGGGAGGGACGCGAGACTCTAACTCTTTATTGCACTGAGAGAAGTGAACTAAAAAAAAACTTTGGAAGCTCAGCAGGAATTGGACTGACCTGGCTGCAGGAGACTGTTCTAAAGCGTAAAGCCGACACTGTGCAAGAGACGGCAATGAGCTCCCAAAGTCTATTAGAGTCTGATTAAAAGTTGCTCACAAGTGATCCTAATTTAAGCAAATTTACACTACTTTATAAAACTCTGGTACACACAAGTCAATTTGTAGATGAATAATTAACACATAAAGGGAAAGGAGTGATACACACGTTTAAGGGTGGGAAAAAAAGAGAGAAAGATATTAGGAAGAATAAGTGTAATTTTTCTCCAGAGGGACTTTTATGTTTCCTTGTACAGCTGGGACAGGAGTACTAACTCTCACTTTTTGTGAAAAAATGGGGATGAACTGCCTCATTAGTTTAGGCTTGTTGCCGTGGCAGCATTTAGACTACCAGCTAAAGGGAGAGCCACAGTTTTTGGTAGCAGATGTCGGGTTCACAAGGATACGTTCTTGTTCTATTTGTCTGTGTCTTCCTGGGATGTTTTCATTAACAGGGAAGAAAGGATACGAACACAGAGACTTCCCCACAAGCTTGTCCTACACCTGTGGCAGTCAGTAGGATGAGGTCAGGGGCCAGCCAAAGGATGTATAAATATCAGAATAAAATTTTGAAATAGTTGTGATGTGAGAACCGAAGGACAGAGTAGAATTGGCATGGACTTGTTGTTGTAAGCTGTATGCAGGGACGTCTCCTTTAACAGGACAAGGTGGGCCTAATAATTCATCACGTTGACCCAGTATTACATTCCGGCAGTCATCACTCACTGCTTCACCGGCGGACAGACATGGAGTTTTATTGCATTGCAGAAGAATTTTAATGGAAAAAGAAACAAGATGCAGCACTGTGGGCTGTATTGATTTAACAGCTTAAAAAGTAATGCTTATACACTGACTTATGTTTTCTTCCCTTTAAATTTTGATTTACAACAAAAGATTACTGATTATGTCTCTATGTGTCGCATTTGTTCAGTGGTTTTTGACGACGGCGTTATGGCTTGTTGCCCAGGGCGATGTCAGCAGCAGGGCGCAGGAGGACCAGGTTGAATGAGTTTGCTGTCAGCATATTTTGGTGTACAATCAATGGTAGACGGCGCCCCCTGTGTTGTAATAGATACACTATTCTTGCCGCTGCATAATTTGATTTCAGTAGTTTGATAAGGTGTCAAAGGTGGCCAGTGCCATAAAGTTAACCTTTGACATTCTCTCTGTTGCTATGAAGAATTTCTTTTTGCTACCTTTAATTATATGCAGCAGAAATTGTCTTTATAAAATGAGATAGTTTCAGTGGATGTTGATATCACAGAGGCAGAGATTAGGAGAGGAAAAACCCCAAGAAGAACTGCTATTACATGGAGGGAATTATAAAATCTTAGTGATATGTCAGATGTGGCTTGTCTTTATTCAAGCACTTACATAAAGTCGGAAACCGAATGGATGAAAGGAGTGGCCAGGAATGGTTTCGTCTGATATGAAACTGGATCTTCAGTCATTTTATGTCAGATTAGATTAACTGCTCATCTAAATCAAAAGGAGTCACTTGAGGGTTTTTTTAGGCTTCTGGTTAGATGTTTTGTCAAGGCTGACTTGACAACACTTTGGTTTACTAAGGACTGTGGATCAGAGGTTTTTGAGGATGTCTGTTTAGATTGCTGATCCTGGTAAAGTAGACAAAATAAAGTATACAACCTGAGACTGTGTTGCATTTGTTCATTGGAGATGGACTGCAGTACTTAATGTTGTTTTTTTTACTTTGCAACTTCAACTTTGATTATTGAGTCTTGGAAAAGTGCTCGTTCCACTTGAATGCTAAGACATTTTCCTCCTTTCAACTACTAGCCTGACTGAGTTTTAAATGGGATTTTCTGCAGCAAACCAACAAAAAGTAGTTAAATATTTTACTTGCTTCACACATCTAGAGAAGAAAAACTGTACCGAGTATTCCAGGCAAATCTCAACTCAAAGGTTGTAAAAAAATTTTTTTTTTACAAATTAAGCATGAATTGATCAATATACTTTGTTCTGAATCATTTCATTTTAGCACTGGTTGTATTTTTAAGGCCATTCTTATCCCAGAGGTTAAATATACAAGTTTTATGCAGCTTTTTATTCATTTTAGCTTCGGGTTAGGGTTATCAATTCTGACCAGTTTCCCCTTCTCACCTGAAGAAAAGCATCCCCTGCACCATAATGCTGCCACCGTCAGGGTTTACAGTGGGGATGCGTTCACAAAACCTAACTCGACAAATACACTCACCTTGTGTGGGTCAATCAACTAACATCCCAATGAACTGATAAAGTTTGTGGTTGTAGCATGACAAAGTGGAAAAAGATTCAAAGGAAATTTATATTTTTGAAGGGCACTGAGTACAATAAAAAAACAAAAAAAGTAAAATAATAGATCAAAATAATTCTTCATGTAAATCACGGGAGAAAAAGATGAGACGTAGAAAGAATGTTGGTAGAGAAGACTAGAAGGGGAAACAACCCACACAGACTGGTGCTGAATGATGATAGAGAATAGGGCTACACTCAGCCTTTCTATCTTCACTCTGAGGAGGAGGTAGCATGTTTATCTCCCCGTGCATGCAGACTGCATATAGATATGACGGGGTGTTTGTGCGTGTGTGTGTGCGTTTGCAACAGAAATATGAATCCTACTGCTGACTGCAGGCGCTGCGCCCTTCATTTGCACATTTCACGAGCCTCCCCCTCCCTCTTCTCACGTCCCTGGGTCACTGCTTATTGTAGAAAATGCAGAGTCTCTTCCAGGGGCTGGCTGGAAAACGGAGTCAACTGCAGGAAATTACACCACAAACATGAAAAGCGATGGAAAAGACAATGGTATGTTTTTGCTCGGTCTGAGAGAGGACAAAAAAAAAGGAAAAAGAGTTCAGATGACTTGTGCTCTGAAATGGGAGACATCAATAATGACTGCATGAAGACCTATGCAATCAAAGCCATTCAACCCCAGAGAAAGATAAGAAGACAGGCTTTGTGAAGCATCAGTGTACTTTTGATTCAGCTCAGGCCACACTTGTTCTTGTATTGGATCTGCTCATGTTGGAAGTTGCAGCTGTATTGAAAACACTGTTCAGACTTCTTCAGGTGTCAGGTTTCATTTATCAGAGCATAAAAAATATATATCATTCCGCTCAGTCCTTTCAAGCTTTTGAAATACAATCTTAGATGAACAACGTTGAATGGCGTACTGGAAGGTGTCATTCTGTATTTAACAAAAACAAAGCTAAAAGGCAGAAGCGGTAGGTTTACACTTAGAGCCTGCAATGGAGTAGCTTTTAGAGTTACAGTTAAAAGGAATTACTTCCTTTAGTTACAATGTCATGATTGATGAGTTTTTTTAAAAAGAACGGTAAGAAAAACTATCCAAACCAGTGTGAAAAAGTATGCTCGCCTAGATTATGATCTAAATGTGACAAACATTTTCTTTTTAGAAACCGGAGTTGACTACTCAGTGATTCACCTAATTAGAATGTGCCTGGCTACATGTCGAGATCTCAAAGCACAGCACGCTCTATCCTGCTCTCAAGAAGAAACTCCAAAACAGGCGAGAAGCAAAATCATTGACATCTATCAGTCTGAAATGGGTTGCAAAGCAATTTCTGATGCCTTGAGACTCACGCAGTGAGATTCGTTATCCACAAATGGAGAAGACGTTGCACAGAGGTGAACCTTCCCCGTTCACCTCTATCAGCTTTGCACCAGGAGTTCATCTACGGCTGGTCCTGAATCCTTAGTTCCTCCCAAAAAAGAGCTAGCTGGTTGTAGCGTGAAGGCCTGCAGCTGCTTTAGAATCCAGATGACTTGCAGTAAATGATGGAGCCATAGACTCTGCTCTCCACCAGATAGGAGATTGTCCAGTCATTTGTTTATAACCGTAAGCACAGGCTACAGGTGCAGCTTCAAGTTGTGGAGACAGACAAAGATACAGCTAAATCTTAATTTGAAAGCTCTACTTGGTATTTACTCATGCTTTAGTGTGACATAAAAAAAAACAATACAAAAGGGGGAAATGCTTTTTCAAAGCATTATAAATACAAGCGCAGAAGAACAACAGCTCATGGCATGTTAAAATGTTTAGATACACACTGAGCCAAAATGCAGATTTAAGTACAGCACTTGCAATTAATTAATGCTTATGATAATATATTACAACTAAAATGGAATTTATTTTTATTCTTCTGTGGTCCTTTTGTTTCCTAACATCTATTTGAACATTTTCATGTAATGTCTTTGTGCAAATTTTTGTTATAGAATCATTTCTTCACTGAAATGTTTGCAGGCACATGTGTTTCTGCTTGTGTCACAAAGAGGATATAATTGTATTTGGCTGTACCAAGGACAGAAATAGTTCAAAAATTAAGGTCAGAGATGGGAAGATGCTGCTTATTCGCTGACAGCGAACCATACCGCACGTTTCAGAGTTGCAATGGATGAAAATGGAGCTGAAACATGACCAAATGTAGCACAGGCAAACCTTTAAAAATAGCTGTAGCTGGAGGTGTGTTTCATATCATATCATATAGATGGATGTATGGATGTATGGATGGGTGAGAAACTGCAGTTGCAATAAAACTTGAAGAGAATGAAGTGGAAGGAAGGAAAGTAGTGCAACATTATGAATGGAACCAAATAGGCTACATGGTTTTATCATCTATTTTTGAAAAAGAGGAAACTCTAAAAAGTGTGGACTGCATACAAACTCAGTCTGGACCAAGAAAACATTGTTCAGAGAAGCAGCCAAGGGTTTAACTCTAGAGGAGAAATTGATGATATTAGTCATGCACTTCATGGCTAATAATAGACTTTTGGGGACTATAAGACACTGTACTTCACTTGAATGGACTATACCATCAGTGGCACAAGGTGGTGGCACCATCATGCTGTGTGGATGATTTCTTTTAGAGTGGATAGGGAGGTGCAATTATATTAAATACACAACAGGGAAACTTGCTAAAGGCACTAAAAGTCTTGAGGGTCACCTTCCAGCAGAACAATGTCAAACTTTTCCATCTGTAGACGTACAGAATCACAATCAGGTACAACCCTGCACTTGATTAATATGTTTAGTGTAAAATCTTACAATTAAAAAATGGAATCGATGGTTCTTCTGAAATTGTGGTTGCAATATGACAAAATGTGACAAATGTCCAAGGTGTATTAAGACTTTTCCAAGGCACTTTAAACATCTTAAGCTGTAAGAGTTAATGCTAAATTTTATATTTGTATTCCCAGCAGTGTGGACAAACCTATTTGAACTATACAGTTGCAGTTAATTTACTTAAAACTACAAGCAATTTATAAAAGCTCTTTACAGTTGTAAAGAAAAAAAGAGACAAGTTACACGTGGGAGCTGTACTATTATTGATTTATGTTGCAGTTTATGATGCACCTCTTTGAAGGCACGTTTAATGACTGCATATTAGCCGTGCTTCACAGAAAGTGTAAAACGTGATGGTGTTAACGTTTTAAAATGTCAGTGATGAAAGTTGATAATGAGAATGAGTGTTGACTTTGATACTGAACAACTTGTCGTGTAATAAAAGGAAAACTCGTGTATGTGAAGAATGAAAATGTTGCACTTGTACATTTACAACATGCTATATGGAATATATACCTGTTGTGTTTTTAGCTGTGCATAATTTGGCAATTAAAAACAGAAAAACAGATAGGATCCATAAATCATCCCTTTGCATAAATGCAACGAAGGCTGTTGGACAGCAAACGACTTTACGTTGAGGAAAAGGACAAAATCTGTCAGTTTTTTTTTACATTACTTGCAAACTAATCATGTCGAGTGAGAATGTGAACTGTAGAAAAGTGCTAAGCATATCATACATTTCTAGCGATGTAGCTTTTTACACCATGCTCGTAATTTTTGTTATCAGTCTTCTAGCAGCTTTTCAAAGAGAAAAAAAAAACTTTTCAGAAGAAAATTGCCACATGACATGTCATATTTTAAAGCCAGACAGACCATTTTCACCATCTCTTTTTTCTTAAATAATATTCATTAGAGTGTGACAGTTGCGTGTCTGTCATTGAATTCCTGGACTGACATGATTATTTGTCAGTCCGGCATGTCAGTTTTCCATCAGCTTGTATGGCAATGACAGGATTGAGGCAGGCTCTGCACAGTTGTCACACAAAAGCATCTTCAGAAGCACATGCAAAAAATAATGGGAAGTTAGTTTCAGCACCAAATTTTAAAAAGAAAATCATCAATATTACATGAGTTTAAAAACCATTTAATCAGTACACACCATTTCTATTTATTTATTCTTTTGTGATCAGTATTGTAACAACATATTCAGAACATAATCACTGGCTATTTTGGTGTTAATCAAGAGTTAAGTAGTTTAGCCCACTGCACAGCAGTGGGAAAATCCATGATTTATGTTTCCAGCTTGGAATCCTTTAGAGAAATTCGTTTTATCTAATCTACGTTCATCAAGAAAATTATAATTACGGTGTGCCAAACTGTGCTCCCATGTCTGTCAATTGCATGTTGACACAAATAAACTTAACAGGTGAGGGACAAATCAAAGATTGTGTTTCAGAACAAACATGGATACGATGCACACAAAACATGTGTTGTCCACTAAACAGAGGTGAGCCCCGGAGTCTGCGACAGGGCGAACACAGAAACACATCTTTACTTGTATATGCTTTTGTTAGGAGGCGTTTATGCTCTTACAGCAATCAAAATCATACTCTTCTTAAAATATTCTCTGAACTTCACCATGGAAAAAAAACAAAAACACGTGTGGCTCAATTTTGTGAACAATAGGCTGTAAAAGCCTTCAATCCTTTAATACTGTCTTTGTGAGCCACTTAGCATTTATACAAAGCTCTTGAATCACTCCTGATGGCCTTTCTTTTAAACACCCACACATATATTTCAGCTTATGAAATCACAGCTTGTTCATCGATCTGTCTCAGCCTTGGCAGACTTGGTCTGAGTTTGGGATCGACTGCTGCCTCAGCTACAAACTTTAGAAGCATTTTCGGCTTTAGCTTTTAATCCTTCAAGGTGCATTAAAGTACCTTGTACATTTCAAACTCAATATCGTAAATTTCTGCCAGAGGTGGGCTGTAAATCCACGCTATCACTACAGGCTGGACGTCAGTCAGCTTCATTTGAGGTCTGTACGCTGCCACAAGGCCCCACAAGCCGTTTGTGCGCTATCTCTGTTGTCGGTTTATGACTGTGTTTTTATAAATGGCATATTTGACTTTCAGCTTATGAGCTCTTTTTCTCCTGAGTGCGATCTAAAGCCTGGCGCTTTTTGACATTGCGCGCATTTGTGGAATGCATGAAATTTCTTCTTTGTGGATAACACCGCTTCTGGACTTTAAATGCCGGTTATGTAGATAGCGAAAGTGAGATCCATCACCTTGTGTTCTTCATTTAATAAAGGGAGAGCGTTTCATGACACCAAGTTCAAGGACTGGGGAAGTTTGAGGCTTTGTTGTAAACTACTGATGTTAGGCCACTTGGAAAATGGTTCTGACAGATACATATTGACAGATAGATTCCTTTAAGCAGAATTGATCTGCTTTAATGTACTGAGGTGAATATGAATCAGGAATTCACCCTTCCCCTGCCATAATAAAATCTCCCCTTCAGAATCCATTTGACGGCAGAAGTTTGATGGAGAAATACCGCATTAACAGGTCAGGCGTGGGGATTACACAGCAAGCTGTCATAAAACATCCATCTGAAGCTTTTTGTTAGTCTGATAAAAACACTGACTGTATGCTTTAGATTAACATCACCCCATACTTTTGTACAAATAGCAAGCTGCATGGAGAATGTTCACTTAAATGTGTTATTTGTTCAATTTCATTCAACAAAGCACCACATATAGGCAGATAAAAATAGATTAAAGATATTTACATATTATAAATATTATATTAATTTCTAATTTACACACATTACTACCTGTAGTTGCTACAGAAAACATCAACCTCCTGTTCCCTGATGTAGCAGGTCACTGAAAGAAACACAGGAAGCTTTGTTGCTGTTTTAAAAAAAAATGGCCTGTTTTGACGTATTACTGCACCTCACAAAGTGCCATAGAAATGCTGTAATCCTCACAGATCCAGTGAAATCCACTCGCCTTGCTAATGCAGCCACCGTGAAATGCTGAAGCTCGTCTCTGAGAAAACATGCATTTGTTGGGTATATTTATGTGGTGTACATTAACAGAATGAAAAATGCAGTAATGAGGCAATGATTCTGAACAGATGTGTGTTTCTACCAGGATGCTGTTTCAGAGTTTGGAGCCAGTTGCTCAGTTTAATTCAGTTAATTAAAATAGTGCTAATTCAGACACGCGCAAAAAAAAAAGAAAAGATAAAGCACTTTGCAAGACAAACGGGTCCACATTGTAGAAAGAAACAGTCCATTCGATCCAGTTCTATTGGATATTTTCCAATTTAATACTAGTTGTAAACCAATGCAGTCAAGTTCGGTTTGTTAGTGAAAAATGTTTGCTTTCCAAGGAAGCTCAGCCGGTTGCATCAAGTCACTAAATCTGCAAAAATCATTCCTCCTGAACCAGCATGTGTCAGCATTAAATGATTGATTACTCTTTATAATACAAGTACTCTGCTTTAAAAATTCATTAAAATATGTTTTTTGGAACTAGATATGAACTCCTTTTTAGCAGACACATTAGACTCTACGTATATGTTAACAGTTTATAGGCCCATCAAGATTTTATTAAAATCTGAAATGTTGACCACTTCATTCCCTTTACAGAATCAAGATGTGATTAGTATATGTGCATGTCAATATTTCACACTGGATTATCATTACTTAGTCCTTTCCCATCCCCAAAATCATCACACCAACAGGCAGTCATGCACTGTTCATATTCATTGTAATCGATATCCAGCATCTCAGGCCTTTTGATCTGCACTTAAACTCATTTAACCTGCTTTCTCACACTTGGCTCAAAGGCTGAAAATGATCAAACTTGGTACTGCTGAATCTAGGTTTGTACTTAGTTATTTTCTCCCCCCAATCTAAATTCTTACTTCCAGATTTGTCTGAATTTGATGCAGTTGAGTCCAAAGCTCTGTAAGTGCGTATATTTCACATGAAAATTGGTAAAGTTACACCAGAGCTCTATAAATTTGTATCATATCAGTGTCTTTATTTCACTCCTTTCTTCAGTGATAGGCAGTCTTGATATGGACTGATTTTTAACTCTCACAGCCTCCAGCAGATACACACTTTATCTGGTCACCATGTTCAGACTTCTGGGGTGCAGGAGAAAATGCCCAACGAGGTCATTAAAAAAAAAAAAGGATCAAATCTGACTCAGAAAAATCCTTCGTTCTTGTCAATACTGACAAAAATTTCAGAAGGAATGTCTGCTGAAATTCATAGAACATGGCATATTTGAGAGTTAAGCCATAGTGTCAAAGCATTTGAAGGGCTACTGGAAATACAAAAGTTTCTGTTTTGTATAGTTAAATATTAAAGCACACATCTTTTTAAGGTGTATTTTATGATCTGTTTTCTACTGGCCATCACTGTGGAGTGCATCTGTGGTCAGACAGTGTAATTGATTTCAGTGGACAATTAATTTTGGATTAACAAGAGCTCAGAAGGGTATTTCTCACCCTGAGGCAAGTAATGAGCTCCTGCTGTGCTGTTTGCTTTTAGAGGATCATGTGGTTTTGATTTATGGCATCACAGCCAGTAACAGGAATTTCCAGCACTGTAAGGATTGTGCAATCACATCTTTCATTGTGGTTTTTACAAAATCTCTGTTTAGAAATTGTGGGAAGACAGTATTTGGTCATAACGTTTTTTTTTAAGAATGTGAAGACAGGAGCATAGGAAGAAGCATAAAGGCAGAATACAAGCCTGCTTCTATACCTGCAGGAAGAGAGAAAAAAGAAAGTAACCATGCCAACAATATAATAATAACTATTATTATTGAGTCACTGAAAAGTACAAAGTACAAGTTAATATAAATTGTAACTGACCTGTAATTATATAGTGATTTATCAAGTCAAGAGGACCCCAAACCACTGTACACTACATTCAGTCATTCACCCATTCACACAAACTACAGGATTTCAGCCACAGCTACTTTGATGGGTTTTAAACTTTATTGGCGATTCTTTGATACACCTTAAAGAAAGTGAGTCATTTCTTTGGTTGAAATTCCTGGTCTTTGACTGAAGTATTCTTAATTATTCCATCCATCCATTTTCTTGCACCCTTATCCCTTGTGGGGTCGGGAGGTGCTGGTGCCTATCTCCAGCTGCGTTCTGGGCGAGAGGCGGGGTACACCCTGGACAGGTCGCCAGTCTGTCGCAGGGCAACACAGAGACAAACAGGACAAACAACCATGCACACACAC